>JARJDS010045336.1:0-15436 GCA_030264155.1 Atheta pasadenae
AATCTTAGCGCGGGGCCTTTATACAGGGTTGTGTGACGGATATATATTAAAGAAGGGCCTTCCTTAGCGCGGGGCCCGGTGCGGCGGCACCGTTCGCACCTGCCTCCGGCCGGCTCTGGTCTATCAACCATATTGGAAGAAACGCATATCAATAGATACATATCTTTTAACAATAACTTTCGACAGTATATCTAATCAACTAATTTTATTCAAAAAACTTAAACTACTAAACGAATGGAATTCACGAGCCAAGTTTATACTTTACTACAAAATTTCAAACTTAACTAATTCATCAAATACCTTTAATACAAAAAATACAGAAGTTGAACTGGAAGAATTATTTAAATATTTATCGAGTCTTTATATCTATAACGTTGTTGTAGTAACACCAGCATCGTTAGTTTATACATATTTTCCTTACAAAGACGAAAACTTTAATAACCCAAATACTACACCAGTTATAGTTAAAGATAGCGACTACTTTCCCAACAAATTACCAAAACAATGGCGTAACTCATCAATAAAAGTAATGACTAGCGCCATTCCACCATTTCTTGATTATCTAGATGGCATTAAGTATGATGGCATAGATTACCAATTGACAGAGCAAGTATTCCAACCTTATTTACAATTTAATCACAAATACATGTTTGAATTTAATGGTTTTGGAAGATACACAAATGGTACTTACACATTACTCTTACATCGTCTTCAGAATAAAGAAGCCGATTTAGGTTTAGGTGGTGCACAATTAAACCTAGAACTTATGTTTGTGGATTTTGATATAACACATCCATTTGTAAACGATGATTCCATCTGGTATGTACCTACTCCTTCATTAATATCTAACGTTTGGAACTTGGCATGGTTATTTTCTTATGAAATATGGGCAACTATTATTGGTACCTTGGTAGCTATTGGTTTTCTATGGATAATATTCATTAACATTGCACCAAATGAAATTGCTTACTTCAACATCTATTGGAACTCAATCATGATGCCTTGGAAACTTCTTTTTACCGAAGTATCTTCGCATATTCCCAGGACAAAATCTTTAAAAGTACTCTACATTTGTACGTGGATGTTTACCTTCTTTATAAACATTATTTGGGATGCTTTGCTTATTGTAACTTTAACTTACACCAGCCGAGAAAAACCTATTAGGTCACTGCAAGATGTTATTAATAAAAATTTAACCATTTCTATTCCTAGTGCAACGGCAGTGTTATACACCTACAGTAATAATTCAATTGGAAATTATGTCTACAAACACAACGTTCCCATTAACGTCCAATCTGAGTTCACTGCAAATTACTATCGAATTGTGGAAAAAAAAGATTTGGTTTCACAAGGAATGCGTAGTTTGTTAAACTACATCACAATAGCAGGTCTTCTCGACGGGATTGGTAAATTCGAATCAGGTATTCAAACTATTGAAGAGCGAATATATCTGTTTTATGTACCGCATATTTTTGTGAAAGGACATCCAATGTATGAAGGATATAATGATGTAATGAATTGGATTAGATGTAGTGGGGTTACTAATATGTACTTGCAACATTTTTATCATGGGTTAAGCTTGAAACGAGAGCGCAGGAACAGGTTTAGATTACCGGAAAGGAATCATGTTTTGACAGTAGAGCATTTGGCTATTCCGTTTGGTATTTTGTTATTTGGATTAGTTTTAGCTTTGGCTGCTTTTGTTATTGAAAAAATAATATTTCATAAGAAAGCTAGAGATCAGCGATTGACACAGACCAACATGTATTAATCAAATATTCATTGCTCTTCAGTTTTCCAATCGTTTTGATTTGTTCTGATACACTGGAAACCTATAAGCAAGCAAGATATTAAATTCATATTAAAACAATTTGACATAAAATGAATCAAGCTTTAATATTCACCACTTTTTTATGTTAAAAATAAAAATTTATGTATTTCCGAGTGTAAAACTTTAAAATATCTAATGAACATGTGTTTCGAATGGCACTGTTACAGCTGCAATGTATGCAACCAACTTTACATTTATATTTTTGTGATTTGGTGCAGCAACGTCGAATTAATGTTTAAGTAAATTAATGTTGTGTATAATAAAGTTATTAATAAAGTAATTGTGTAATTGTAAAATACCTTTTTTTTATTTCGTGCAGTAGGAACTTCAGGTATGTTCTTGTGTGAATCACGGAGTTGAAAGTCAAGTCCTCGACCACGAAGAAGCCCGCGCGACGAAGACGGCAACGCGCTCGACGAAAACAGGTAGGCAAAGAATGCGATCTTGTTCTTGCCCCAATCCGAGATTCTAACCTCTCAGACTCGCATGTCGATCATTACTTTAATTCGCCTCAAAACATTCGGTGGAACTCCTTGAAACCAATTTCTTTAACACAACCTAAAATAAAATTAATTATAATGTGACAACACGCTCGTCATTTGTTTGCATTTAATCCGCCTGCTTTGTTTTTGTGAGTGTTTTGTGCTAAAAATACGTGCAAGCGACAAGTGACTTGGAAGTGTATTCGTTGATAAACAAAACAGTGTAAACAAGAGACACACAATGAGTTCTCGCGTCGGTGGATTGGGAACCTCAAATCTCCCCGCGGACAAAGCATTGGCAGGCGTTCCAAGACTCCTCGATGACTTGAAAAGGCTATCAGAGGACGCCGATTCCGCAGATATTGTTTTTATCCTGGGTAGAGAGGAGGAACGTGTGTTTGCGCATCGTGTGATTCTAATGGCAAGGTATATGATTTATAAACAATTTGACGGTGTAATTAACACGGGAAACGCATTTTGGAAATTGTGACATAATTTTTACAAATTGTTATCTAATATCAGGACGGTTCGAAATTGTAATAGCAATGGCAACAATTTGAAAGGGACGTTTTGGGAATTTCATTGATTACCGAATGTGAGTTTGCTGTTGGCACAAAGCGCCCAGCGTCCGATTGATGAAATTCCCAAAAGGTTAATTAGTGCTGCGTCCGATGCTCGTTAATCGCGGTCTGTTTGTTGCGGAATCACAGAGGAAGCTGCCTGCCCTTTTGCCACTCCTCGGCGCGCAATGACTTTGTGAAATTTGTGAAACTGGGACTCGTGGACTGGGACTATAGCGCTATGCTATGTTCTGTGTCCGGTTTCGCATAAAAAGTTAATTAACTGCGCGCGAATCGCTACCCCCCGGCGAGGTTCTCACTGAGGCGATAAATGTAAAATTTCCGTTTCCAGCCCAAGTTTACCACTGTCGGAACAGGGCGTTGATCTGATTCTAATTTTTCTTTCTCCCACTTCGTGCGCTTAATAAAGTTCATTATCTGCTGTTTTAATTAATTTTCTTTTCTCACCCCTGCTGCTTTCAATCAAGATGATGAATTCTAATCGGATTATTGTCAAAATCACAAATTGTATTCATCATTGTATTTCTAACATTTGGAATTGAATTAAGTATCAACATGTTGAAATGAGCACTTGACAACTTGGAAATTGTAGAAAACTGTAGTTGTTTTTCTTTCTTTGATCACAAACCTCTTCAAATGGCTTATTAGTCTTTGTTGGTACACCTGGACGACCTGAAGGACTCTAGTTTGCATTAATTGGACTCTTTGGTGATTCTTGGACTCTTGGTGGTTCTTCATTCTTTGTCATCTTTGATCTTTGCAGATGCAAGAGTTTTCAAACAGCAAAAAGGGGTGAAATATGCAGAATACCGGGTTGTTCAGTATCACCAAGTGCGCCTGGTACACCGATTCCGATAAGATTGCCACAAGTACCACCTGAAACCTTCAAACAATTTCTGCTTTACGTTTACACCGGAAAGGTATGAATAGATCATAAGACATCATAATCTTTGAAACAAAATGTTAAAAACAAGATGGCGGGTTGTAATTTTCCATGATTCTACAAAATATCCACAGATTTTATTACAAGACAATGGAGTATTTGAAATGTTAACATTGGCACAAGAACTAGGAGTAGAAGAATTACGAAATGCATGCGAAGATCACGTAACTTCAACATTATCAGAAGCTTCCGCTTGCACTTTGATGGCAGCAGCGATGGAAATGCGCGAGCGTTCTCGAGGTTTGTTTTAAACATTTGATTTCTCCTTTGAGACCTTTTAGACATAGAGCTTGTACGGTGCGATGGTGGTGTAATGGTCAGCATAGTTGCCTTCCAAGCAGTTGATCCGGGTTCGATTCCCGGCCATCGCATAACTTTTTTATTTTTTTACATAAAATTTATCAAAGTAATAATTAATTTGCTTTAATTATTAACTTTATTGTGGGTTCTTCACATTGTAATATTCTTTGGCACAATAAAAACTTAAATTTTTATTCACGTTTTTAAAATTGCTGGTTTTATGCGTGGCAACACTGTATGAACTTCTGTGTACTGTCAAAATATTTTTGAAAGCACACAACGCCGAATAACCTCAAAAGCGGCGTCACATTTACGTTCACAACGTAAAACAGTTGAATAAAACAAAACTTAAATAAAACTATTTAAACTAAAAGTATTAAGCAAAAATGGCTTTCAAACCACAAAAAATACAGAAGGTGATGGTGCAACCCATCAACCTGATCTTCAGATACCTACAAAATCGATCCCGCGTTCAAGTTTGGCTTTACGAGAACGTTAACTTACGAATTGAGGGACATATCATTGGTTTCGATGAATATATGAATTTGGTGCTAGACGATGCCGAAGAATATTATGTGAAGACCAAAAATAGAAGGCAACTGGGCAAAATAATGTTAAAAGGCGATAACATAACGTTAATTCAAGGCGTTACACCAACAACAAACTGATAACCTCAAACTTGATTAATTAAGCGAATACTTTTAAGTTAATTTAAGTTTTACACACAATACTGTTGTAATTCCAACATTTAGAATAAAATTTTTGTATTAAAACAAAACAATAGAGGAACTTTGTTGTCATTTTTTTATATTTATTTATTTTTATTTAACATAGGAGGTAAAGCTGCTTCTGCATTCGTGGACAGATGTATCAGTTATATTGGAGAAAATGCAACAGGCTGTGTGAAAACCAACTCATTTTTGCAGTTAAAAAAGGATGCAGTTATTAAATTAATTTCATCTGATTATGTGAGTATTGTTAGCTTTTATCACATACTTTTCTTAACATAAATTTATTAAAAAGCAATTTCCACTCACATAAAATTATTAAAATAAAAATATATAATTTTAGTTATGTATGGAGGAAGAGGATGTATGGCGAGCAGCTTTGAATTGGGCCAAATACCAAGCAGGAGTAACCCAGCCTACAATTCATTGGACGGAAGAAGAACGAGCACGCGTCTGCCAACACCTAGCACAAGTAATAAATCACGTTCGATTGTTATTAATCGACAGTCAGGTCTTCGCCGAAGAGGTGGAACCAACTGGAGCAGTGCCAATGGAACTCAGCCTTGAGCGTTATCGTCATGCAGCGCTTGCGAATAAATTTTCCGAGGGCAGTGAAGACCAACGCTTAAAACCACGAGTCTCCAAGCATCTATTCTCAGGGTCTCTGATATTAGGTCAAGACAAAAGTCATTACCAGCGAATTCTGAATGCATGGTACGCCAATCAAAAGCAGGCTTGGCGAATAGTTTACAGAGCAAGCACTCATGGTTATTCAGCAGCGGCATTTCACGGACATTGCGACGGGATCGCTCCAATTTATGTTGTAGTTTTGGGCGCGCGTGGCGAGATCTGCGGTGGATTTAGTGATGCAGCGTGGGAGGCACAACCTGGTAAAAGTCATCATTATGCAGCCTCAGATCGAGCGTTTTTGTTTACGCTTTTAAATCACAAGGATGTTCCACCAACACAGTTTCCTATCAAGAAGAAAACTGTTGCCATATGTTATCATCCTGAGTAAGTTTGTGATTACAAGTCAAATGAATAATCTAAAACATTGTTTATCTCTATAGTTTTGGTCCAATTTTCGGTGCGGGAGCAGACTTATTAATTTCTAGCAATTGCAACACCAATATGGATTCCTACTCAAACCTGCCTCATACGTACGATGGCGACGGAGCCTCGCAGTCAGTACTAATGGGCGATTATTATTTTAGAGTAGCAGATTATGAAGTATTCACACCTCTTCGTTCGACAGATTAAATTAAGTATAAATCAAAAAGCAAATAAATTAGAAATATAAGTGAAGTGGGATGGTGTTTATTTGACCTAAAATATTCAAAATATTGGCTACAACTATATTATCTATCTATCAATCAATCACATGAACCGTCTTTCCATCCATCTCGCCATCGCTCATGGACTTTGGAACAGTCAAATACCGGTTTTCCTATCTTCAAATTAACTCTATTGTGCATTTCACATAACCATTGACTTAAATCATCCTGATTAGAAACTCTAATAGGATGTTCCTGTAAACTATGTACCAAAATAATAATATTAATTTCCTGTTCACTAAAGCAAAACTCAATCACTTACTCATCTCTAAGTCCTTCGGCACAATGTGAACATGGATATAGTTTAGCAAATACATTGAAAAAAGTTTTAATGTCTTTTTTCTCGGTTTCATTTGGTTTCACTGGATACTTAGCAGCGATTGTATGCAGTAATCCCCATGTTTGTTGGCCTAAACCATCTTTGTCAAGGGGACAATCTGGCCTTCTTAGACCAGAAGCATCCTAAACATACAAACAAATAATTAAACAAAATATTTATTCAAAATTGTTAGCCATTATACACAATCTCCTTTTTTTCTGTCTTGTTCTTCCGCCAATCGCTTTTTGTTTTCTTTCATATAATCTGCAAAGCTGGTGCACTGGCGACATTGCTCGTTATCCAAGTGACTAACTCGTGGTGACATATCAATGTTAATGAATTGAATGCAATGTTTGTTACGTATTAGGCATAGTAAAGAATTATGATTCTTTACGAGTCTTTTAATCACTCTTCATCTGCTCGCGCGTACCGAGGATTTCAAGTGCATGACTTTGGGGTTATGTGACTCTTGATTGTCTGGCTCTTGTCAAAGTCGACCTAAGCGTAATTCGTGGATGTTGTCGTCTGTGATTGACGAATGTTGATGATAATTGTGGTGATACTTATCGAGTTTTAACCATTACGAGACCGAGGGCGCATGAACAACGATAATGCCGATTTTAATTAAGGTGTAAGTATTTTTTCACCTTCATTGTTTCGTTTTACTGGGAATTTTACAGTGAACCAAAAAACGCGCGCATTTCACGAACCCACGTCAAATTTTGTCAGTTTATTTAATTGCATGATTTGTTGAGTCACAATTTGTGTCAGTAAAAAAACAAATGATTTATTATGAATTAATTTTTGGAAGCTTATTGGAATTATTTATTAAATAAATTCGATTTTTAAACATCTATTTTATAATATGTTACTGCGCATGTTATTTGCGCATACACCGAGTGTTGTGCTAATATTTTTTCTGTGTTATTGTAATACTTAAAAGAGGTTTTAAAAGTAATTTTTACTCTATTGATGATCTCCTGATGAAAACACAATATTTTAATATTAATTACTTAGATATATTACTACCAAGCTGAGACAAACAACCAAATGTACAATATCAACAAGTTTTGTTTTTGTTTGTATGACTGCTTCTCTTGCTTATAAGTCTTTAACCTCCAAATCCGTTTCATTTCCTACATTTACGTCGTAGGCACCGGTGTGTATTGAGCAGTGTGGTGCAATAACAAATTAATTCTAAAAAATAATAAAATGGGTCCACCAAAAAGATCAAGCGGTAGTTACAAAGAAAGTAAATCATCAAAAAAACGTCGTAAAGAAGAAGAGGAAGCAGCCGCAGCGGCGTCATGGCGTGATTATGATGACGATGACACGAACGATTCACCAGAATCCGGCGCAGCTGTACCAGGTGCTGCAGCACGTAACGCAGAGACCGCTGACCAATCTTCCAAAGAAGATGAATTCGGCGCCAAAGACTATCGCAGTGAAATGGAATTAAAATCCGATCATAACTCACGGCCTTTGTGGGTTGCACCAAACGGTCACATTTTTCTTGAATCGTTTTCTCCAGTTTATAAACATGCACATGACTTCTTAATTGCTATATCTGAACCAGTCTGCAGGCCAGAGTTTGTACATGAATATAAACTTACAGCATATTCTTTATATGCAGCTGTAAGTGTCGGTCTTCAAACTCATGACATCATTGAGTACCTTAAACGTTTAAGCAAAACTACTGTTCCTGATGGTATTATACAGTTTATAGAATTATGTACATTGTCTTATGGTAAAGTTAAACTTGTGTTGAAACATAACAAATATTTTGTTGAAAGTCCACATCCTGACATTCTACAAAAACTATTAAAAGATCCTGTGATACAAGAATGTAGATTAAGAAGAAATGCTGATGAAGTTGAAGAGTTGACTACTAATGTAGCTGAAAAGGCTGTTGCACCAACATTTGGATCAAATCCAAAAGGTGCTAGTGCTAATGAAGATGGCACTACATCAGTACCTGATGATATTACTAATTTCTATGACAAATTAGATAATGAAGAAGATGAGGAAGAAATTTCATTGAACACTGTTTCTTTTGAAGTGAATCAAGAAAAGATTGAAATTATTCAAAAACGTTGCATTGAACTAGAACATCCATTATTGGCCGAATACGATTTTCGTAATGATACCGTGAATCCAGATATTAATTATGATCTTAAACCTTCTGCTGTGTTAAGACCTTATCAAGAAAAAAGTTTAAGAAAGATGTTTGGTAATGGACGTGCACGATCCGGAGTTATTGTACTTCCATGTGGCGCTGGTAAATCTCTAGTTGGAGTTACAGCTTGTTGCACTGTACGTAAACGTGCTTTAGTTTTGTGCAATTCTGGTGTGTCTGTGGAACAATGGAAACAGCAGTTTAAAATGTGGAGCACTGCAGATGACAGTATGATCTGTAGGTTTACATCTGAAGCCAAAGATAAACCAATGGGTTGTGGTATTTTGATCACAACATATTCTATGATTACTCACACTCAAAGGCGTTCATGGGAAGCAGAGCAAACTATGAAGTGGTTACAGGAACAAGAATGGGGTATCATGGTTCTGGATGAAGTACATACTATTCCTGCCAAAATGTTTAGGAGAGTACTAACCATTGTGCAATCCCATTCGAAATTAGGATTAACCGCTACTTTGCTTCGTGAGGATGACAAAATCGCCGATTTGAACTTCTTGATTGGTCCAAAACTCTACGAAGCTAATTGGTTAGAGTTGCAGAAGCGGGGATTTATTGCTAGAGTACAATGTGCTGAGGTTTGGTGTCCTATGACTCCTGAGTTTTACCGAGAATATTTGGTTTGTAGAACAAGCAAACGTTTGTTGTTATATGTAATGAATCCTCATAAATTTAGAGCAACACAATATCTTATAAAATATCATGAGAGAAGAGGTGACAAAACTATTGTTTTCTCTGATAATGTGTTTGCTTTGAAGCATTATGCTATCAAAATGAATAAACCGTATATTTATGGCCCGACTTCACAAAGTGAACGTATTCAGATACTTCAGAATTTTAAGTTTAACCCGAAAGTTAATACGATTTTCGTCAGTAAAGTCGCTGATACTTCATTTGATTTGCCTGAAGCCAATGTGTTGATTCAGATTTCTTCACATGGTGGGTCCAGAAGGCAGGAAGCTCAACGTTTGGGAAGAATTCTAAGAGCTAAAAAGGGAGCTATTGCCGAAGAGTACAACGCGTTTTTCTATACTTTAGTATCGCAAGATACTATGGAAATGAATTATTCAAGAAAACGTCAGAGGTTTTTGGTTAATCAGGGTTACAGCTATAAAGTTATTACTAAATTAGCTGGAATGGAAGATGAGCCTGATATGATGTATAAAACTAGGGAGGAGCAGGGTCAACTTCTACAACAAGTAAGTTAAAATGTCTTTCGATATAATCCAGCATTTGGTATTTCACCTAAATCGTTTAACATAACATTTTGTATATTATAATAACTTATGAATTTGTTTTTAATTTCAAGGTATTGGCAGCAAGTGATATCGATTGTGAAGACGAAAGAGTTCCGGGAGAAGCCGGTCCTCGTGGTTTTGCCAATCGCCGCCCTGGACATATGGGTTCAATGTCCGGAGCAGATGATGGCGTTTACTACGAATACAAAAGATCGCATAACACCAACAAACATCCATTGTTTAAAAAATTCAGATATACATAACCACCTCTTCGTTTTCTTCAGTATTAAAAAAATAGTAAAACACCTTAAACTTATAAAGTAACTTATTTTAAAATTCTCCTAATTTTTATTGTTACAGATCTGATGAGTTGGATCCATCTTACGCTATCATTGAACTTCAGGGTGACCTCATGTCAATTGGAAATGAACCAAAAGAATCCCAATTTGTTGGAGATCTGCACTTTTCAAAAAACGGACCTCCTATGTTAATCATTGGTCATCATTTATTAGTTGGAAAGGAAATGCCTGTAGAGCCACCAATGGCTTTACTCAGGAGAGGAAAGTCTGATGATGCGACAGAATTTATCGTCCAGACGTTTGTTACAAAAAAGATTATCTTTAAAACTCGACCGAAACCTATCGTCGCTATTTAATCTCGATTACCTACCTATATATCTAAAAAATCAGTAAATAATATACTGTTAGCAAACAAGTCATATCCAACAAAGAAATGTATTTTTTAAGTTTTGTAGTTTAATAATAAACAAACATCGTTTACATAAACAACCAAGTTTTAAATACATTTATTAATTTTTAGATTAAAAAAATTAGTTTGTTTCCACACCAGCAGGAATTGTAATGCCTCCAGTGTCTACAGTATCTTCTAAATGGTCTGGGAAGAGACCGATTTGTGTTTCTTCGTCTTCAACGTTTGGCACGGTTGATTCCTTTGTTTTATCTGTTGTTTGTATTTCATCTGATGCTGCAAAACAAATGAATAATATAGTTTAGTTAGCTCTACAACTAAATACCAATAATAATATAACTTATTGTACTATTTTGTAGCAAAACTCACGTGGTGATTGTGGTTTTTCTTTCTTGTGTTTTTCAACATGTTGCTGAAACAACTTTTCATTCACAGTGTTGAATGGACATGTTGGACAACTAAAGAATCCTGGCTTGCCTGGATGATTCTTTTTCAAGTGTAGCTTGTACGCGTTGCTTTGTATTGTTGTATACTTACAATACTGACATGAATAATTTGATTTCTAAAAGTACACAAAAAATAATCAATTAATTTGTAACTGTAAATCAAATACATATATGTTAACTTAAATTTGGCATACCCCAGAGTGTCGTAAAGTATGTCTTCTAAATGAATTATGATCCCCAGTTTTAAAAACACATAGGCCACATTGATAAGGTTTTTCACCAGTGTGTTGTCTCAGATGTAACTATAACAAACAAACCAATTGTTAACGAACTATTAATAAATCTCTTTAGAAGATTTATAAAACTTACATCCAACATAGATTTTCTAGCACATTTGTGACCACAAATATTACAAACAAAGGGTTGGTATTGGTCATGCACAGATTGTATATGTCTCTTCAAATATTTGTTGTTAGCAAATGATTTATCACATTTAGGACAATTGACATTCCAAGTTTTTCCAGCCACATGAGTACTTGAGTGGTTTTGTAACTCAGCTAATCGAGTAAATTGTTCACCACAAGTAGAGCATAAAAATGGTTTAAAATTTTTTGGGTTACTGTGAATTTTCATGTGTACAAGTAAGTCATCTAAAACATGTGTTAATTCTAACATGTAAAACTTATCTGTGTGAATTCTTGTTGTTACTTACAAGGGGCAAGAGATTTAAAAGATTTACACATTGAACATTCGTACAATCCAACATCAATTTTATGTGCTTTCCAAATATGAGCTTTACACGTCCGCCATATAAAAAACAACTTATCACAAACATGACATTTAAAACGTTTCTTCATTCCTTCAGTATGGTATTCCATATGTTTCACCATAATTTCTTTACTAGCAAAACTATTGTCACAGCCTTTGATCATACATTTCACCTTCTTGTTTGCAATCTCTTTGTTGTGAATCATTTTCTTTAACAATTCATCATTTACAAGATTACTATCATCATCCTTGTCTGGTTGTTCTTTATCTTTATTAGGTACTAAATTATGACTCTAAAATAAACATTTTTCATATAAAGTAGGAAATGATTAACATAAATAGAATATATAAAGACATAATTCCTGAAGTGTAACTTACAATAATCATGTGTTGTTTAAGATGTTCAATACTTTTATATGCAATACTTTTTTCATCGCATTTCCCACATAAATACAAACTTTTATTTTTTGATTCTTCTTCTTTTCTTTTATTCTGTACCATATATCCATTATTAATTCGTTTCTGATATATTCCATGTACATTCTGAAGATGAGTTAAAATATCATCATATCTTTCAAATAACTGATGACAACTTTTACATTTGTGTGCACATATAACTTCGATTTGTTCACTGATATTTTCAACAACTAACTTTTGATTTATAAAGACATGATTTTCTAGAACTTGTATACTTTTGGCAGTTGTCCCATTGGTGTGAAGATTTCTTGTATTTGGTAATTGTGGAATATTTTTAGAGTTTGGTAATATCAAAACTTCATTTGGCAGATAAATACTAGAGGTAACAATATTTGCATTCACATTTGCAGTTTCAGACTCAATTGTTAATTGATCTTGTATATTATTTTCTTGATACACATTATTTGTTTCTGATGTATTGTTTAAATAGATTGGAACATTTTCTAGAGTCCAAGTGCTATCAACAGGATATAATTCATCATTTTCTGGTAATAATGAGTTTAGTAAAAATTCATGAACCTGTACATCAGGTTGAATAAATTGTTGATGTTTAAAATTTGTAGAATCTCCACTTATTAATTCATTCATTTTGAAACTATGAATATTACTGATGCATTAGTATTTATATTTTGTTTTCATGATTTTCTTCACACTTTGTTCACAGTGGTCCACAGGTTTGCTTTGATTTGTGGATATTTTTAGGTTAGGTTTTTGTGTTTTGCTTTTGTTTTACAGGTCAGGTTAAGTGTTGGTTTGCTACAAAAATATTGAAAAATAAATAAGATAAATCAAGAAATTACTCTATAGTTTTGCTTCAAAGATAAAGAAAAATACTCTTTCAAACACAAACTTATAGTATATAAGTAGATACATCATGTTACTTTTACTAGTCATAGTTAAAATTAAATTTTTATACTGCCATAAATTTAAGGAAAATGTGAAAAACGTAATATAATACTTATAAATTACATTTATTTATTAAACAATTATCACTATAATGACTAAATCTGCTTTAAATCTTCTTTTCGCTTCTCTTTGCCTCTCAAGATTGCAGCCTTAAACAATTTGCAATATAGCTCAACAGAAGCAGGAGAATCATCATTGCCAGGCACTGGGTAAGTAATTAAATTAGGGTTGCAATTAGAATCAACCACACCAATAGTAGCAATTGCCATTTTTGCAGCATCCCTCACAGCAGTATGTGGTAATAAAACATTGTTCAGTGTGTTTAAAAAGATGCATAAATCAGGAAGTCTAGTAACAGCACCAAACTGTTTATCTGCATTTGTAAAGATACCTCCTCTCCAGAATCTGGTATGTGCATATTCACCACATTCCAGTGCAGTTTTCTCAACTAAGTGCATATTTTCAGCACCTCGTTGAAAAAATAAAATAATGCCTTCTCTGTAAGCAATGTGTGCAGCAACATTAAGAGCATGTCTTAGATAATTAGCTGTTTTATCCAAATCAAAAATTACATGGTCCATTCTTGAGCCATAAATATATGGCAACATTCTCTCATCTAAAGATCCAACTTTGTGGCCGTAATGAACTCTGGCATCAAATAAGTCTTTTACAGTGAATAAATTGTGGACTTGAAAGTAGTCTGGATGTTTTAATATACTTTCTTCTTTTGTTTCCTGTTGTTGGTTTACTATAAGTAATGCAAAGTAATGGTTATTTATAATTTTATTATTTTGATTTGTTTTGTCTAATTTTACTAGAAGAATTGATGAACTTTTTTACCTAATTTTTGCTCAACACTTGCTGGTTGGATAACTGTTGATAGACATTTGTATGAAGATTTCACGGAATTTGTGAATATTATTTGTTTTAATTTATTGCAAAGCATTTTGTTGTTGGGATAATTGGGATAATTTTATATTTTAATATTTCCTAGGTCAAAATATCAGTGTGATATAACCTTAAAAACGTAACACACCGA
This sequence comes from Atheta pasadenae, assembly GCA_030264155.1. Classification (NCBI taxonomy): domain Eukaryota; kingdom Metazoa; phylum Arthropoda; class Insecta; order Coleoptera; family Staphylinidae; genus Atheta; species Atheta pasadenae. The sequence continues at coordinate 14,295 of JARJDS010045336.1, forward strand.
AATCAGATCATATCTATGGATCATATACAACAAAAATTGATTGTGATTTGAAAGCTTTCTTTAAAAGTATGGCAGGTTTTAATAACGAAAGGAGTTAATAATTTATTTAATTTGTAAACAATGTTTGTTTATTTAAAATATCATAACACAAAACAAAAAAAACGCCATGCCCGACAAACTTATATATGTATCAAGGACGGAATGGAATCATGACGGAATCATGTGGGGATAGGAACTGTAAGACCCCAAGCTACCCCCAGCTTTTATTGGCTGCTGCAACATGTGACAAGCTCGAGTATTGCGCCCTGTGATTGCGCCTTAGTGCAAATTTTGAAGAACAAGAACGAACGCGCTTTTATTAAACCGCGCTTCTGCTTTCCATAGATTCACAGCATAGATTAGTGCTTTCAGTCTCGAACGTCTTGTGTTCTCTGTGTTACATTGTGTTTTACGTTGCATTTACGTTAATTATTGTTGCGTGCCGCATTGCACTAACAATAGTATCGATGCATCGCTTTCCTAGCAAAACTGGTGTTACTGAATTGCGTGTAAGTATTAATGTAATTTTTGGTTACTATCAGGTTACTCTCTGATTCCATTACTATAGATATGTTCTCATTTACACATTCTAGTGCTTCAAAGCTTGGCTAACAGCAATTAACAATGTGAAATTGTTGCCGTCACTTTAGTGCTGATCAAATAATCAAAGTCAATGTATGCACTGTATTAACTGTTAATGCTATTCCTAATAGGAATGTTGGTATGTAAACTAATTTAATTATTGTGTAATGCATCAAGTTACAGCATAATTTATTGCATCTGCACACATTGCTGTTCTAGAAGGAGAGGATATCATGATCAATGTAGTTGAACAAGTGCCAGCTCCATGGATTGATCATTATTTAGTGATGGTGCTGAGGCACAAAAAAAGCAGAGTGAACAATTAATTTGGCTGTGTGTGCCTCTCTTTATGAAGAAATACTTTGCTAGCATAAACGCCCTGCTTATTGGTGATGTCTCCCACATCAAGGGAAACATATTAGCTGAGGAAGCAGTGGCTAGTGACAGAAAATATAAAAAAGGCCCCAAAAAATGACAACATCCATGTTAAGTTTTTTTTAATTAAATTTTTGTTTGTTAAG
>JARJDS010045343.1:0-45429 GCA_030264155.1 Atheta pasadenae
CAGCGCGTTTAAAACTTGTATTCGCTGAACACTTGAAAATGTATAAAATCTTACGTTTTAAATACCGCCTACTAGAATTTATTACTTAATTTTAGTTATTATTTTGCGATTTACTCAAAACTGGTGCGTTCTATCAAAAAATGTCAATTAGATAAAATGTGCGTTATTTAATTAGGAACAACTTTTGTTTAAATAATTTTTTGATATTTTAATTATTACTAATAGTTTTTAGTGTTTTTGTGCCAAAAAACATGGTAAAACTAAAAATTATTACTTTATTTTAGTTCTTATTTTGCGATTTTTTCAAAACTGGTACGTTCTATCAAAAAATGTTACTAAGATAAAATGTGCGTTATTTAATTACCAACAACTTTTGTTTAAACATTTTTTAATATTTTAATTATTACTAATAGTTTTTAGTGTTTTTGTGGCAAAAAATATGGTTAAAAATCAACAATTTTTTTCCTAAATAAATTTAATTATATTTAAACATTTACATCATTTATGCATCAAATCGTATAGTAGTACATTTTTTAATTCTAATATTTAACGATAATAATAAATCTCTTAGGCAATCTTTGCATTTTTTGTATTCTTTGCACTTAATTGCATCATCAAACATTAACACTTAATATTTAATATTTTTTAACCCTTGCACCAAGTCTGATAATTAATATTTCATCGTTCTAAATTTATGATTATGACTCTACATCTTAAAATTTAAAGTAATAAAATAATTGCAATAATTGCGCTTGTAATAATTTTTTTATTATTAATTTAACTTGTTGAGCTTCTAAATTAAGAAAAAAACATGGCGTCAAAGTCAAAACGTCAAAAACCGTTAGTATTCATTTCAATAGACTTCAATAAACTTCAGCCTTAGAATTCGTCATTCATAATTATGAATTATCGATCATTAAACATTAGAACACGAACACCAATAATCCAATGATTGCAAAGTGCGATAATAAAGTAATTATTGCTTTGCACATGCATGAAGCATGATGTAGTAAGACATATCAAAGAAACTAAACGAGAACCGAGAAAAAAATCGAACAAGAAGTCGATGATTAAAGGCAGTAGTAAAAATGTTGGAATTAAAAGCATCTACGAATTTGGCGGAGTAATTTTAGCAAAAACTTTTATTAGTATAGTGAGTGAGGTGAGTTTTATAGAGAAAGAACGCGGAAAAAAATTGGCGCATGTTTCACCTTGAATTTTAAGTTTGTAAATTTGTTTTAATCTTTAAGTTTTGATCTTAGACTCGTTTGTGGTGTTGCAAATGTTGCAAAATTCCAAAGTGTGAATTTTTAAAACAAAACCACGCATTTGAGTTAGTTAGAGATTCGAACGACCGAAATTGACGTGGTTGAACAAATGTTATTAATATTATTTATTAAAGGTGGGTGTGACGATTATTTATATCAATGTCACACTCACACAAAAGTTAGGTTTATTTTACTTTAGAAGCCAAATATTAAAAAATTGTTTAAATAAAAGTTGTTCATAGTTAAATAACGCACATTTTATGTTTGTAAAATTTCTTGATAGAACGCACCAGTTTTGAGTAAATCGCATAATAATAACAAAAATAAAGTGATATTCAGTAGTTTTACTATGTTTTTTGACACAAAAACACTCAAAATTGTTAGTAATAATTAAAATATCAAAAAATTGTTTAAACAAAAGTTGTTGCTAATTATATTACACACATTTTATGTTAGTAACATTTTTTGATAGAACGCACCTGTTTTAAGTAAATCGCAAAATAATAGCAAAAATAAAGTGATATTCAGTAGTTTTACCATGTTTTTTGTCACAAATACACTAAAAACTATTAGTAATATTTAAAATATCAAAAAATTGTTTAAACAAAAGTTGTTCCTAATTACATAATACACATTTTATCTTAGTAACATTTTTTAATAGAACGCACCAGTTTTGTGTAAATCGCAAAAGAATAACAAAAATAAAGTAATATTCAGTAGTTTTACCATGTTTTTTGTCACAAATACACTAAAAACTATTAGTAATATTTAAAATATCAAAAAATTATTTAAACAAAAGTTATTCCTAATTACATAACACACATTTTATTTTAGTAACATTTCTTGATAGAACGCACCAGTTTTGTGTAAAACGCAAAATAATAACTTAAATCAACTAACAACGAGTAGTTTTACCATGTTTTTTGACACAAAAACACTAAAAACTATTAGTAATAATAAAAATAGCAGAAAATTGTTTAAACAAAAGTTGTTCCTAATAACATAACGCACATTTTATCTTAGTAACATTTTTTGATAAAAAGCACCAGTTTTGAGTAAATCACAAAATAAAATTCAAAAATTAAAAAAATACTAAATTTATTTAAAATAATCGTTTATTTCTTAATTATTTGTAGTTATACTTCTTAAAATAATTAATAAATAACTATAAGTGATATTAACTTTTGCGGTTTGCACAAAACCAGTTAGACAGGAAATGCTACACATACACAACCCACACAAACCACACTCACACAAAGACAGTCATTGCTATTTGTATTTGTTTATAATATTTGAATATTTTATATTTTAACATTAAGTATAAGTCTTAACTCGTAATTCTTAACTCTTAACTCTAATCTGGTGAGGTTGGTCGCGTTATTTCGCGTCATTGGTCCAATATCTAATTAAAATGCAGAAAATTTTAATCCAAAAAAAAAATTAATAATAATAAATACCAACAATGATCGATATCGATGAAATAAAATACTAACAAACCAACAAAATACTAAGAACTATAAATAAATAATAAACTTTAATTCAATTAATTGAATAAAGCTAAACTTTACAAATTTTACAAGCTTTCAAATTATTTTTAAAATTTTTAATTTTAATTTTAATTCTATTTTTAATTATATATTTTAATACAAAATTAAATTAACCAATAAATTTATTTACTAAAAGATTTATGTTTATTATTAAGTAACATTTACTTAAGTGACTTAAGACTTAAGTCTTGTTAGAATTTATAAAAGTACAAAACTAACAAAGCATATAATTACCATTTTGCCATCACAACGCGCATAACTTATTCATAATTTTTTTATTCCTTCAACTTTTTTTTGTTTTTTTTATTATTACGTTAAATTTTTTGTTATTTGTTAACATAACTCACCGTTATGATGTTTTGTTTTTGTTTTGTGCTTTACTTTTTTCCTTCTTCACAATTTTTTTCTCTTTTGTTTTGTTTTTTTTTCTCTTCTATTCAATTTTATTCTTCTCTATGTTTTCTTGCCTTGTTAACTTTATTTTTTTCATGACGTTCTTGACTTTGAATCTTGAAATTAAAACTAAAACAAAAACTATAACAACACGCAACTGTTTTACGTTTTTTTTTTGATTCGTTGATTCATTCTTTTGTTTATTACATAACAGATTTCAGGTAATAAAATGATAATTTACAAATAGTAGCAATTAACGTTTAAAAATTAATTAACTAAATAATCAGAAAATATTGGTCATTCAGTTAGTTTACAGTGTTAGGAAATCAACATGTCGTCGCAACAAGTTCTAGTAGGCGGAATTTAAAACGTACGATTGTATACATTTTCAAGTGTTCAGCGAATACAAGTTTTAAACGCGCTGTAATGATCAGAATAGAAAGAGACAACGCTATGTCGTACACGCTGTAAATTCATGATGGCCGACTACCATAAGAATACCCAGGCCGTTGCTAAGGTAGAAATCAACAAGCCCTAGCAACGAGTTCCACTAGGAGGGGATTTCAAACGTAGGAGAATATACATTTTCAAGTGTTCAGTGACTACAAGTTTTGAACGTGCTGTGACTGATAGGAACATAGCGTAAACGCTGTGTCTCGAACACATGGTATTTTATATATGTTCAAGTATACAGCTAATATATGTTCTATACGAGCAGTGATTGGTCAGAGTACAATTGTACATAGGCCGTTGCTAAGGTAGAAATCAACACGTCCTAGCAACGAGTTCCAGTAGAGGGGTATTCAACCGTAAGATTTTACACATTTTTAAGTGTTATTTTTCTTTACATGTGAATATCTTAATTTTCGGTACTTAACACCTTTTTTTCTTTAATTTTTATATCACCATTCGATAGGTAATGAGCTAAGCTATTCGTGCGTTTAAGGATAGGTGAAGTAATTATTTAGTTTAGAAGTTATTTGACTTTTAGTGAACTTTCCCATGTATTTCTAATGGAGAAATAAATTGCTGGACTACCTCAAATCCGTGGCTAACTTATAACATATTTGTCATTTGTTTATTTTGTTTTATTTTTTTTTTCATTCAACCTAAGTTCTTCATTTGTTTTTGTTTTTATTTACATGTAAAACAAATATTATGTTTTTATTCATTCATTTGTTTATTTCTTCAAATGTTTTTGTTGTTTTTTGTTTCTCTACCTCGTTAGTATTTGTTTTATCTCTTCATTTGTTTCTTATGTTTTGTTTGTGTTTGATATTTACATTATTTACAGTAGACATTCATTTGTTTTATGTTTATATTCAAGGGTCAAGAATTTATATAATAATTTCTTTAGTTAGTTATTAACAATGATAATAACGATAAAACAAATATTAACAAAAACTTTTATTTAACTTAACTTAACTTAACCTAACCTAACCTAACTTAACCTAAAAAATACGTGTTACTAACCACATTATTAACTATTAACTAACTATTAAAGTTTATTACATTTTCATTAATTTTCATTGTGAATTCAAGGAATTTCTTTAACATTTCTTACTTTTATTACCAGTTATTAATTTAATAAATAGGTATAAACCTGCGATCATTTTTTAACAATAAATTTAATAATAAATTTAACAATAAACATTTTACATGCGTATTTAATTTATTTATTTCTAACTCGACAAGTTTTAAAGTAAATGTCAAATCATTTTACAAAGTTCTGTCAAGAGAATATTTATATATCAACAGGAACTCAACAATGTATAATATAATAATTATTAACAATAAAATAATCCACCGACGCACTGTCAATGTCATTGTTATAGTTGACAAAAAAAATAAAGGTGCGTAACTTATATATTGGTTAATAAAAATAAAATTTAAAAAAAAATAACTTTAAGCTTTAAGTTAGACCAGTTTTAAGCTCTAAAAACACTGATTTTGTTTATTTTTTTACACAAAAACTACAAAATAAAACAATAATATTTTAACGTGATTTTATTATAAATCTTAATGACTAATTAAAATAATTTTTTGGTAGTGATATATTTCAAAATGGTGGAGCTACAGCGTTTTTACGATGGCGTGTTTTTTTTGTTAGAATCCACGGCAGGACAAATAACTGCTGTAATTATTATAATAATAATAAACTAAAAATTTTTTATGATTCTATATTAGATCAGTTATAGAAGTACCAAAAATGTTTGCGATATAATGATTTTTGACTAAATGGCACACTTTTAAAGTAAAAAGTGAAAAATTTGCTTAAAAAATTATCATATAATTGTTAATAACTAATGAACTATACAATGTATCGCTTAAAATCTTACGTACTACTAAAGACAATATATGTTTCCATATATATTCTAAATTTCAAGTCATTCGGTTGAAAATTCCCTGAGTTATTTGTGTTTGAAACTTAAAAACTTAGTTTTGAGATATGAGCGTTTAAAGTTTTAATGTCCGCTTTAATCCTATAGCTGAAGATGTGGTAAAATCAACATTTGAACCTTTTAAAATTAATTTTTTTTTATAATTTTTGACAGCATAATATTTTTATGACTCTAAAGTATTGTTTAAGCAAAAAAAATTTTTTTTAATTTTTTTCAGATAAAAAAAATAAAATTTAAAATAATTATTACTTTAATGAACATACTTTTTATAACTTAATTTGTTTTTTATTAATACGTAATTTTTTATTTAAAAGTTCTGTTATTTTTTTTGGTTTCTTTTGTTTTTTTGTTATTTTTGGTGTTTATTTGTTTTTGTTTTGTTTTTTTTTTTCATTGTGCTTATGTTTTGTTTACAATCATAACCTACCTTAACTTAATTCAAGTTTCGGCAGTTATTCACGCACTATTTTCCTTCTTCGTTTTCTTCTCTTCATCATCGTCTTCTAAACTTGTTTCACACACATCGCACGTACGCATTCACGCACCAAACCAAAACAAAAAAAAACAAAATAATCAACAACCAAACCAACAGCTAACAAAAAAAAACTCGTAAATAAAAACCGAAAACCGACAAGATGGCAAAAACACATCATTATATTCAGAATATGCAAACGAGCTTGTTGCTCCAACAACAAAAAATTTATGCGTAAAAACTGCGTATAAAATACGAACAAAATGCGAACAAAAAATTTCCATATTGTTAAGTCACTGACTTAAGTCACCATAAAGTCAATATAAACCTTAAGTCATTCATCAATTCTTCAATAATTTCTTATTTGTTTATTTATTTCTTATCATTTCTAATTTTTTTTATTGACTTAAGTCAAAGTTGAGTACAGTCCATTACAAAAACACAAAATCACAAAATGGCGTCGTGATGCAAAACCATTACCGCCATTAACTTTAACAAAACGTGCGTGGTGTTTGCATCAAGGTGAAAATTATAGACTTAAGTTAACTTAAGTTAAGTAAAGTTAAAGAAAAAGTTAAAGATGATTATTAAAGATGATTATGTTTATATTTTGCATTCCAAATTTTTTGTTCAAGCCACAAAAACAGTGGCCAGTGCACATCATTTGCGCATGCGCGTATTACTTAACCTCAAAAACAACTCAAAACTCAAAGGTGTATTTATTTAAATCAAACATAATTGAAAATTGCGGTATGCATTATTGGACCAGAAGAATTTTAATGATTTGTTAAAGTTTTTTTTTTTGTATGGGTGTCATTATTTCAATTATTGATAATGATAATAAACAAAACAAGAACTAAATAAAAACAAAATTTGTTTTTTTTTAATTTTATTTAGAGAATTTTATCTACAAACTTTTTTGTTTTTTTATTTATTTTGTTTTGTTTTGTTTTGTTTTCTTTTGTTTGTGTTTTGTTTTATTTTGTGAGTGTTAGTATGATCACTGTTAGTCAATTGTTTTTTTTTGTTACTTGTTTATGGCGTGTTTGGTCAGTTGTTAGGATTTTGTTTTATTCACGGTCGAAAATCAACAACTAAACAACTAAACAAATGAATAACGCTGTTCACACATACAATACACACTCAAGAAAAAACAAAACAAAAACAAACTCTTCCACTTCCTTCCACTTTAGAATACAATTTTGTTTTTTTGTTTGTTTGTTAGTTATTTATTAAGTATTAGTGTTTTGTTTTTTGTTATTTTTATTCCAAACAAAAAAAACAAAAGCGAAAAATTAAAAATAAACAAATTAATACCTAAATTGTAAAAATTAAAAAAAAACAAAATGTGATTGTTAATTACTAATTAAATTAATTATCTTGTAATTGTAATTAACTGTTGTTTTAATAATTTTAATGTTTTCAAATTTAACCTTCATAATATTATTATTGAGTGTTTCATTTGTGTGCGTTAACATACATATATTTTTTGTTGTTTGATTGTTGCTTGTTGGTAATAATGGCGACTGCACAACGAACGGTGTCGAAAAATTAGAAAAGGTCAAGTTTGCTATTTACTTGTACAAAATAGCTTGATGACGTCATAATACGAACAGAATTATTTCGTCTACAAAATTTATTAACAAAACAAAACTAACAACTAAAAACAAACTAAATCGCTAAATAATAAAACAAAAAATATTTGTTTTTTGTTGACTATGTTGAGGAAGGTTTCGTCTTTTGTTTTTTCTTTATTGATTCTCCAAATGTTTTTCTTTTGTTTTTTTTGTTTTCCCCAATTATTTGTTTTGTGTTTGTTTTTTGTTTTTTTCGGTTCAACAAGTAGTTTGCGTAGTAATTCGTTTGTTTTTTTGTTTCTGTTACTATTTTGTTATTTCTTATTTGTCATTTGTTTTTTCACAATTCCATTTTGTTTTACATACACCGCTACGAATTTTAATTTGACTCCAGCTTTTGTTTTAGTTTGGTTGTTGTTTTTTAATTTAATTCCCTAACTTTAATTTCATTTGTTTTTTCTACGTTTGTTATTTTTTTGTTTTCTATTTATTTGGTATCATATTTCACTTTTGTTTTTTCTTCTTTTGTTTACTTTATTTTATTTTTTTTATCTATGCACCTATAGATTTATACTTTACAAATTTACCCCCACCCTTAATTTAATTTGACTTAACTTAACTTAACTTTTATAAATTGTTACTTAATTTTGTTTTTTTGTTTTTTGATTGTTTAAGGAGGAGCTGGTGGATTATTAGAAGAACACCATATGGGCACTCCTGGTTTGTACACCAGCGGGCGGTCGACTTCAAGCAGCTCGAGTCCTGGTGTCGCCGCCTCCAGTCCCGCACTACTAGTTGTACCACAACCGATCAACGCTACCAAAATGGGCGGCATGCAAAATGGCGGTGGGCCACAACCACGCAAATATCAATGCAAGATGTGTCCACAGGTAAGTGACTTAAGTCATTTGTTTACAATTAAAAATAAAACAACGCAAAATATAAGCATCTAATACTTAAAGTTAAAAGAATTAAGTAATGTTTTAAGTAAGTGACTTAAGTCATATTACTTAACTTACTTAAGTAACTGAATATTTGTTGTTTGTAAAAAGTTGTGACTTAAGTTATTTTTAAAGTGACTTAAGTTAAGTCAATTCTTAAGTCAAGTTAATTGTCAATTTAAAAAAATTATAAAAGTTTGTGATTTTTGTGATTAAATTCCGAAAGTTATTTTTTCAACCCTTAAAGTTGATTAAAAGTAAAAGTAGGTCAAGGGGTGGATTTTAAAGGGTTGAAACTATTTTTTACAAATTAATTAACTACATACCTGAAATTTACCCCAAAAATGATCTCTAAGGGTATTTTACCCTTAAATTAAGTTAAGTCAACAATTCCGTATTTAAGTAGCCTTAACACGTAACTTAAGTTAATTTGACTTAATTTACGCCGAACAGACCTGAATTTTACTTTATCATCTAAATTCGAACATTCTAAGTTTTTACTTGAATTAAATTAAGTAACTTGTATGTATGAGTATGGGGAGGGGTGGGTTTTGTCTGTGCAGCGACAGGTGGAGGATGCGGAATAGTCGAGAGATCATCTGCTGGTACTGCCACCCCTCCCTCCTACTCTCTCTTTCGTTCGGTTTGGTTTAATGTTTAATACGAACGATACGAAGGAATAAAGTTAGTAGTGGGTAGTTCTGTCTTCGTTGTGCGCATGCGAATGTGACTTAAGTCAGAATGGACGAATGTAAGAGCAGTTCTTTACGTTTTACGCCACTAAGATTTTTTCTCACGGTTTTTGGGTGTTTGGAGGTTCCAAACGGATGGTTGATTTGAATTAACTACCCTTACTAATACATAGCTAAAGTTACTTAAGTTTTAAGTCTTGAGTAACTTTGTTTACTTTTTAGACATTTTTGATAGAAATTTTTTTTTAAATTTGTTTTGTTAAATAAGTTGTGAATAAATTATGATAAAAATATGAAATTAGGGGTATATGTTGGGATATTAATGAACTTTCATATTTTGAAAAGCTTTTTTGAATATATTAAATATTTTATGAGATATTTCATTTTTTCTGCTAAAAAGCAAAATTTAGTGGAAAGATATTAATTTATTTTTGTTTTGTTTATAATTATTAAACTAATGATTATACTAATTTATTTTAAAATGGATAATGTCGGGATATTAATCTTGTTTAATATTCTAAAAAGATAATTTAATTATCTTTAATATTTTCGGAGATATTTAATTATTTATAACAAAAAGCAAGATTTGAACTTACTGTTACAAGTATGAGATTTTAACTATTAATATGATTTGTATTCTGTTCAATAATTATTAAACTAATGACGATAAAAATATAAACTAAAAAGTGAAATGTAAAGAATTTAATAATCTTTAATATTTTGAAAAGATTTTTTGATTATATCAAATATTTTTTGAGATATTTCGTTTTTATTCTTGAAAGCAAAATTTTAGAAAAAAAATCAATTTATTTTTTTGTTTTGTTTATAATTATTAAACTAATGATTATAAAAATTTATTTTATAATGGAAAATATCGGGATATTAATATAGTTTAATATTTTGAAAAGATAATTTAAATATCTTTAATATTTTCGGAGATATGCAATTATTTATAACAAAAAGCAAGATTTGAACTTACTGTTACAAGGCTAAGATTTTAGATATAAACATGATTTGTATTTTGTTCAATAATTATTAAATTAATGACGATAAAAATATAAACTAAAAAGTAAAATGTAAAGAAATTAATTATGCTTAATATTTTGAAAAGATTTCTTGATTATATCAAATAGGTTATGAGATATTTAAGTTTTTATACAAAAAAACAAAATTTAGGTAAAAAAAATCAATTTATTTATATTTTGTTAAATAATTAATAAACTAACTACGATAAAAATATAATATAAAAAGTATAATATCGAGAAATTAATATACTTTAATATTCTGAAAAGATAATTTAAATATCTTTAATATTTTCCGAGATATTTAATTATTTATAACAAAAACCAAGATTTTAATTTTTTATTCTAATGCCAAAATTAGAGACACAAAAATGATTTATATTTTGCCCTATAATTAATAAACTAAAAACGATAAATTAATAAACTAAAAAGGAAAATGTAAAGAAATTAACAAACTTTAATATTTTTAAATGATTTTTAAAAAATCTCAAATATTTAACAAGATATTAAACTTTTTATACCAAAAAACAAAATTCATAATAAAAAAACTAAATTATTTATGTTTAGTTAAATAATTATTAAACTAACAACGATAAAATTTTGAAATAAAGACAAAAATATCAAGAAATATATAGTCTTTCATAAAATCAAAAAAAAATTAAAAAACATAAATATTTTCCGAGATATTTAACATTTTATCACAAAAAACATTCGAAAAAAAGTACAAACAAATAATTGTTTCTTAACCTCAAAAAATTAAATTAAAAAAAATTACTCTCAATTTCGTCACACACTTTCCTTCATGGTCTTTCCTAAGACCCAATACTACAGACTATTTTTTGTATAATTTCAAACATTTCAACCACCACCCCAAACACTTCATTCTCTCATAGTCTGGATATAATTCATCTTCAACAATCTTCACTCTCTCCACACTCTTCACTCTCTCCACACTCTTCTACACCTTCTCCTCTTGTTCTAGTTGCATTCCATCTTTGTTCCACCCCTTGTACCACAACTTAAGTCTCTTTATACTCCATCTTTGTTTCTTAGTTCATTCTGCTGTGTTTCTGGCTGAGTAACTAGTGCATGCGTCGTGGGTGCTTTTTTGTTGTTTTTATTTCTTTCTCAAGAGTAGTCTGGGGTCTGGATTTTTTGTGTGTGTATCCGATGGCAGGCGAGAACCACCACAAGACGGAACGAAACGAAACAGATGTGCACACGCACCATGGGAAAAAATCTGAGCGCAAGATCGAAAGTGAAAACATCCACGGATAGCGCCCCCGACTATATCAAGTTTTTAATATGAAAAAAAAAATCGGCGCAGGTGTTGAGTGAGTGAGGATGAAGAACACAAAAAATAAAAAATAAAACTTTAGGGGTTTCTTGTATTTGTTAAGTTAATTAACATTGAGAATTTTTTTTAAATTATTCAAAAATAAATTTTATTTAAATTACTTCAAGTTAAGTCACTTTAATTTGACTTAAGTCAGTTTAGATTTTTTTTATAGAATTAATTACTTAACTTAAGTCTTATTTTTCTAAATTCCTAATTTAAAAAAAATATTGACTTAAGTTAAGTCATAATTTTATTAAAAAAAACTTAACTTAACTTATTAACTTAAGTCATTTCTCATAATTTTACGTCACTTTCAAAGACTTAAATCAATATTAGTTATAAGTTCTACTGTTTTATATTATTATATATAGGGTGAAATATGTAAAGTGTATTTACTTGGGGTGAAAGTTGAGGGCGTGGGAGAGGGTGCAAGTTACTTAGATGTCGTGGAAATTGTGAAATTGTGTGAAAGGGAATCTGTGCCAAGTTTTTTTTTTGCGTCTTAAAAATGATCCACATCCTAAAAAGGAAGTTTGTACACCCTCACCCTATGCACCCTCTGCACCCTTAAATTACAAACATTAAACCATTTCCGATTTTTTTTAACATTTAAAAAATATTTTAGAAAAAATTTTAGTAAAAAATTTGTACTAAAAAAAAATTGGAAAAAAAAGTTTTTTTTTTGTTAGGGGTTGAAAACTGGACTTGGAACAGGAAATCAAAACTTTTAAAAACAGGATATATAAATCGCTATATCAAATTTTTAATTACTATTTAAAAAAATAATTTATTATGAATATTTTAAAAGATATTTCAGTTTTTGGTAGAAAAAATAAGATTTTGGGAAAAAATTTTTGAATTTTTTTGTTTTGTTGAATAAGTATTGAAGTAAATGGGATAAAATTTTAAAATAAAGAGGATATTGTTAGATGTGTATTAGACTAATTGATTTTGAAATGTTTTTTTAATTATGCTTATAATTTTACGAGATATTTAATTTTTTGTTTGGAAAAACAAGATTTTTTAAGAAAAATGTATAGTTTCATGTTTTGTTAAATAATTATTAAACTAAACGCGATAAAAATATAAAATAAAAAGATAATTATAGACAAATTATTAGACTTTTATGTTTTGTAAAGTTTTTTTAAATATCTCATTTATTTTCTGAGATATTTAAGTTTTTATTTGAGATAATCAAGATTTTTGAATAAGAAACTTAGAAACGAAATAAATGGTTTCTATTTTGTTAAATAAATATTAAAGTAATTGCGATAAAATTATAAAATATAAAGTAAATTGTCAGAAATTAAATAGACTTCAATATGCAGAAAAGTTTTTTAAAATATGTTAATAATTTGGCGAGATATTTAATGTTTTGTTGGAAAAAACAAAATTTTAGAAAAAAAAAAAAATAAGAAACTTAGAAACGAAATAAATGGTTTATATTTTGTTAAATAATTATTAAATTATATACAATAAAAATATAAATTAACAAATATCACGTTGAAGTATTAATTAACTTTTATTATTTGAAAAGATTTTTGAAATATCTCCAATAGTTTCTGAGATATTTAGTATTTTATTCAAAAATTAATTTTTTTGAGGAAAAACTTAAATATTATTAAAATATTAATTAATTTGTTAAATAATTATTTAACTAAACACTATACAATCATACAATAAAAATGAAATTATTAACACATTAATTAGCTTTAAATTTACCAAGAGTTTTATAAAATATTTATAATATTTTCAGAGATATTTAAGTTTTCATGACAAAAAACAAAATTTTATTTAAAAAATTTCCTAAAAACAATAAAATTGTAGACTTAAGTCAAAAAATAAATTTTAATAATGAATCTGACTTAAGTTATGTATATAAATAGATATATTAATCTATATATATATTAATAAATTTCAAGGTCAGCATAATATCACACACAAGTTTTCATCCCTTATTTTCATTCCAATCCAAGTGTGATGGTATGCGAGAGTCTGGAGCATCAAGCTCGACGTCGCAGTCGAGTCGGTAACACCCCGAAATTACCCCATTTTCCATCCTTTACCCACTCACATCCAGACGGGGAGTTAACCCCCAACAACCTCCGCAACGTTCCACTCCGTTTTCACATTTCTCTTCACTCAACTCCAACTCCACACACACACCAAAACCACAAACACACACTCACTTCAACCCTTACCCACACAATATCCTAAACTCACCGGGGGTGACCCGACGTGTTAATATTAACGATAATTTCAATATTTACAAAATTTTTAAACAATTAAAACATTAAATATTTTATTATTACAATTTAAATTTTTTTGTTAAGGGTTGAAAATAAGGGATGAAATTTCAAATTTTAAAAAAGTAGTTGTTTTGTCTGCGTCTGAGTTTGGAACTTGTGTTCGTGTCTGGTTTTACTTCACCCAGACACCAGACTCGATATTTACCACCCTCTCACCCTTCCTCACGCATCCCTTATTGTAGTAGTCACTTTCTCTTTCTAATGCGTGCGTGCTCACAATGCCGCGATGCAAGCAAGTTGAAAGCACTTGTTATTCGTGTTTATACGTGTCGAGTGGGTTTTAGGGGTGGGTTTCTGACTTTTACTCGTTCACTCGTTTACCCGGTCGACGGTCTACAGATTGAATGCGTTGAATCGAAACGTCTGGCGTCTGGAGAGAATGGAGATCAGTTCTAAACTGAACATTTTGAATCGGGTGAGAGCGAAAGTGAAACAAGTGAAACTTTAAACCAAAACGTTTCACTTTCAACCCTTAAAGTTTTCTGATATTTTATTTAAATTTGATCAAATTAATTTTTTGTTTTTTGTTATTGAAAGCGAAATAAGTCGGAAAATATTTGAGATATTTTAAATATTATTTTCAAATATGAAAGGTAATTAATTTCTTAACATTATTCTTTTTATTGCACAATTTTATCATGCTTAGTTCATTATTTATTTAATAAAATATAAATAAATTGGTTTTTGTTTTTATCAAATATAACATATTTTGTCTTTTTAATTCTTGTTTTTGTGATAAAACGTCAAATATCTCATAACGTATTTAAGATATTCTAAAAATTCTTTTAAAATATGAAAGCCAACTAAATTTTTAATATTATACTTTTTATTTTTAATTTTTATTGCATTTAGTTTAATAATTATTGACTAAAATATAAACAAATTCATATTTTCCTTTCATTTTATAAAATTTAGTTTTTTATGATAAAAAATCAAATATCTCAAAAAGTATTTTAGATATTTTAAAAATTCTTTCAAAATATGAAAATATATTAAATCCGTAATATTATCCTTTTAAAATTAAATTTTTACACCTTATAGTTTAATTATTATTCCTCAAAACATAAACAACATTTTGTGAAAAAATTAAAACAGTGAAAACTTGTAACAAGTGAAAGTTTTATGGCAATTTATTGAATAATTATTTATTGGTTTTTAATAAATTAATAAAATTGGTTTATTGTACAAACCGAATGCTCGATGACCGTTTAATATTTATGCGTTTTCAATCGGTTTATTGCAATAAATGTATTTTATTGTATTGCACACAAAACCGCAATAAAATAATTAATTTCACTTTTACGTCATTTAATAAACAAATACAAACAGATTTAAGTTTAGTTGACTTAATTACGTATAACTAGTTTAGTAATATATTTATTTTTGCCAAAATTATTGAAATTTCTTAATTAGATTTTAAGTTATTTGATGACGAAGTTAATTTTTTAAATCAAAAACATAAAGTTAATAATTTACCGTGTTTTAATTTTGTAAATAATTTTCATATCCTTAAACATAATAAGATAAAATTTTAGTATATTACTCCTAATAAGATACTTTATTGATTCTTAAAAACAAAATTTAAATATCTTAATTAGTTTTTAAGTTATTTGACGTCAAAGGTAATATTTTAAATCAAAATCAAAAATTTCAAATTTTTATTTGTTACAATTCTTACCATAACTTTGTTATTATTTAAGATATTTCTTTGAAATTGCAATAACTTACTCTTAATAAGGTACTTTATTAATTTCTTATAACAAAATTAAAATATCTTAATTAGTTTTTTAATTACCTGACGTCAAAATTAATATTTTAAAACAAAAACAAAAAACTTAAAATTTTATTTGTTACAATTTCTAACATAACTTTGTTATTATTAATTATAATACTTTTAAATTACTGCAACTTACACTTAATAAGATACTTTATTAATTTCTTCAAACAAAACTAAAATATCTTAATTAGTTTTTCAGTTATATGACGTCAAAGTTAATATTTTAAATCAAAAACAAAAAATTTAAAATTTTATTTGTTACAATTCCTAACATAACTTTGTTATAAATAAAGATATTTCTTTGAAATTAATGCAACGTACTCTTAATAAGTTACATTAATAATTATTAAAAACCAAACCAGAATATTTTAATTAGTTTTTGAGATATTTAATGTCAAACACAAAATTTGATACCAAAAACAGCGTAATTTGATACAAATCTGATAAAATTCGATCAAACTTGACCTATTGATCGAATTCCTCACAAGTTTTCAATAAATTCAATCCGATTTCTATAAAACTCATACAAAATCATTTCAAACGTCTACAAATAAAGGTAAATCTGATACTTTTTCCCTTAAAATAAAATTGTCTTAAGTTATGTAACCTAAAACTGTCACTCTCCCTCTTACTTACTTTTACTTTTATTCTCACCACCACCCTCACTCTTGATCTAGTTTTAAACGTATGAGAATAAAAAGTGAGGGTGTAAGCTACAACTACAACCATCAAACTTTGTACTTAAGTAAGGTAAAGATGTCTTTCAATACAGTCAAATCCAAACAGACTTAAATTCAAAACTCAAACACATGTCCCTTGATTCTCCCATAACCTCCCATCGTCTCCCATCTTGCCCTTTGCACGCCACACATTCTCCCAAATTCTCCCACGTTCTCCCAAGCAAGTGTTGCTTACATTCATCACACATGTGTTCATCAGACTTAAGTAAAATAAAATAAAATGCATAAGTAAGTAACTTAAGTCGCTAAAAAATTTATAATATCATTTTGTGACGTCAAAACTTAACACTTAACATAAGTCACTTTTGTTAAAACTTTAAAATTTTACTAAATTGGCTTAACTTAAGTAATAATGACTTCGTTTTATATTCTCACATTATCAATTGATACATTTTGCTGTCTGGTCTAAGTAAACTGAATTCTTAAGTAAACTTAACCTGACTTAACTAACTTACTTAACTTAAAATATGCATTTGAAATGAGAAACTTCAATAGGCGTTGTTTCGCACGAAATCCGCGCACGATACCATTCATGACTTAAGTCTTCATCGCTATCAAGACTTAAGACAATGAATTAAATTTAATTCTTTGGATACGATGTGTGTGAGTGTGTGTGTGCGATATTATTTATGCTTCGTATGGAATTATCTGTTTTGCTAGACTTTAGAAACCAATCGAAACAATTGCGCATTAAAGCACGATGCACATGCGCACACGTGATTTGCATCCGATGTGCGTGCGCTGCATACTAATCCAACTTGTGCAATAATAAATATTATAAATTAACGTCTTAACGTCTTCATACTTAAGATAGGTGTTAAGTTATTGCTATTGTTATTATTTATTTGACTCATATTTACTTACGTTAAGTCAACTTTGTTTCATTTTAGTTAATTCTCAGAAAATATTAGTATTGGTTTATAATATCAACTTTGACGTTAAAGTTCTTAAAAAGTAATCAATATATTTTAATTTGGTTTTTAAAAATTAATAAAGTAACTTATTAAGAGTCAGTGTGATTAATTTCAAGTTATTATACCAAGGGAAACAGAAATTATTTAGAAAATAGAAGCTGGGTTAATTTTGGATATTTGTAACTTTCAGTTTTTGGTATATATCCACTTTGACATCAAATATCTCAAAAACTAATTAAAATATTTAAGTTTAGTTTTTAAATATAAATAAAGAATGTTATTAAGGGTGATGTTGTAAAATTTCAAGTTATAATAATGAATGATACAGTAATTATTTCAAAAATAGTCGCTTAGTAAATTTTTAAAAATTTGTTACTATGAGTTTTTGGATATATATAAACTTTGTAATCAAATATCTCAAAAACTAATTAAGATATTTTAGTTTTGTTTTTAAAAATAAATAATATAACTCAAGAAGAGTAAATATAACAAGTTTGAAGTTATTATACCAAGTGGTACAGAAGTTATTGACAAAATAACATGACAAAGCAATACAATCGAATCACCAAGAGAACCAAAATCTGAAGGTGTGACCTAATTATCCACCTAAATAAATGATAATCTCTTGTTCTTAAAAGAAAAACCTCTTCTTAAGAACTTTCACCTTTAAGTAACATAAAATCCCAATGCAACCCTTTATCTTTTATTAGCTTTACACGAACATACCAAAACACCAGATACTTAGTAACCTAATACTAAAATACTAACTACCCCAAATACCCTAAACACCTTAAACACCTTAAACTCCTTAAATACCCTTATTAGCAGTTGCGGTACCCTGATCTACTCCAATACCATCAATACCTTTAATACTATTCGCAATACCCTTTCATCAATCGATAATCACTAGGTGCGAAGTGTGTCCCCCTAACATTTTGGCACGTTAGCACTTTAACTCTTTCTATACCTTCAATGGGTTTAGAACATGGAAGTTCAATGAGTTCAATGGAACCTCCAAATACCTTCAATACCTCCAAACACAATCGATACCTTCAATATTTGCTCTAGATTCAATCGGTAATAACCATAACAATGCAACACAAGGTACACCAGGAACACCAGTTAGCTAAACCCGCAAACTTTTTTTGTTCCTTTATCTTTTACGACTTTTACCACCTCATCTTACCATAACAACGCCATAACTATATCGTACCTCATCTTTAGTAAACCTGCGTATGCAATCATTACTATCATTATTTATTAATAATTTCTGTATCACTTAGTATACAATCCTGAAATTTACCATAAATAGCCTTAATGAATCATTATATTTATTTTTGAAAATAAAACTTAAATATCTTAATTAGTTTTTGAGATATTTGATGTCAAAGTTGATATTATGTACCAAAAATTCAATGCGTTTTTGTAAAAATTTATTACGCGATTATTTTCTCAATAATTACTGTGTCGCTTTGTATAATCACTTAAAATTAATCACAATTATCTTCAATAAACTGCTTTATTTATTGCTTTGAATTAAATGAAAATATTTTGATTCATTTCAGAGATATTTGATGTCAAAGAGGATATTAGATATCAAAAATTAAGTTAATTTATTATGCGACTATTTTCTAAATAATTTTTGTATCTCCCTGTATAACAATATAAAATTAATCACTATAATTCTCAATAAGTTATTTTATTTATTTTTGTAAACAAAATTAAATTATCTTGATTACTTTTAGAGATATTTAATGTTAAAGTTGACTTTATAAATTAAAAACTTGAAATTTCGAATTTTCAAAAATGCATAACGCAACTATTTTCAAAATAAATTTTGTATTACCCTGTATAACACCTTGCAATTAATCACAACTACCCTCAATAAGTTACTTTATTTATATTTGTAAACCGAATTACAATATTTTGTTTAGTTTATGAGATATTTGATGTCAAAGTTGATATTATATACCAAAAACTTAAAATTACAAATTTCCAAAAATGTACCACTCAACTATTTTCTAAATAACTTTTATATCTCCCAGTATAATTTCTTAAAATTTATAACAATCATTCTTAATAAGTTACTTTACTTATATTTAAAAACAAAATTAAAATATCTTGATTACTTTCTGAAATATTTAATGTCAAAGTTGACTTTAAAAATTAAAAACATAAATTTACAAATTTTCAAAAATGTACCACGCGACTATTTTCTAAATAACTTTCATATCTCCCAGTATAATTCCACCAAATTTATAAAAATAACTCTTAATAAGTTACTTTATTTATATTAAAAAACAAAATTAAAATATCTTAATAACTTCCTAAGATATTTAACGTCAAAGTTAATATCAACAATAAAATGTTCTAAAACAAACAAAAAAAACTTAATTATAATTTGTCCATCTGCTCAAGACAACCAACAACTGCTTCACCAAACCAAAAAAAATTGAAAAGCTGCTTAGCATTTGTCTATTTGTCTACTTAACCCATTCATTATGCTCACATCCCGCATAATTACCAACAGATAATATTCAAAAAACTCTTCAATAAAAAACTCAAAAAAATCACAGAAAAAACAAAAATAAAGAAATTGAAAGTAAAAAAAAAACACCAGAAGAAATGAAAAGGTGCAAAGGAAATTAAAAGGAACCAAGGAAACGAATGCAACATGTTGCACCCAAAAAAAAAAGAGAACAAACCCTTGGTTTCCCTTTCGAAATAAATCGACATCCTAACCTACTGAGATTGTTTTTTATTCCAAACACCCGCACCTTGTTAATTTTTTTTTTATTACATGCACCACCCCCAAAAAAATGACCTACATAAAGTGTAAGTAAGGTGGTGTTTCATCCCCTAAAATTTTTAGGGGTTAATAAAGGGTTGAAACTTTCGATTTTTTTTTTATTCGAATTTAAAAAAATTCATTCTTAAAAAATAAAAACTAAAATTAAAAACTTTATAGACGTGTTCTCCTTAACTCAACTCAATGTTTGGTAATTTCCAGTTTTTTTCTCTTCTTCTTCTTCTTCTTCGTCTACCTGTGGTTCAGTGTTGTTTTTTTTCCCAAGCAAACGTCCTCAACTACCTCAACAGAGTTAATATTACATAACACATGGATGGACCTTCCAAAACCATCAGTTCCTCAAAACCTCATGGCTTATTATGTAGTAAAGGATAGCTGATTATAACTGTTAGGAAATGAAAGATAGAAGATTGGTTATCCGTGATTTTTTTCTACCTGAGTGTTGTTGGTTGAGCTTTGGGTCCTTCTGTGTTTGGTCTTCAATGTCTACATTGTCGTGTGTATAGTGTCCGAATCTAGATAGGTCCAGATTGAAAGAAGCTTTTGTTGCCGCCGATCAAAGCTAGACTGGGTTACTTGGGCAAGAATGTGTGAGAGTATTATTTAATACAAGATAGTTTTGGATTTTTTGATTTTGAATGAATTCGGCATGAATAAAATGTAAACATAGTTGATTTAGTTTTCTTTGGGATATAGTGAGCTAAACATTTTTATAGTTTTTTGTTAATAATTATGGAATCACTTGGTATAAAATTTTTAAAATTTTAGAGAATATTCTTAAATAGCTAGTTTATTGATTTATGTAATGTATAGTTAAATATGTTAATTAGTTTTTGTGGAATTAATTGTTAAAGTTTACTATTAGTAATTAAAGTTTTTTGGTTTTTGGAAATTTGTTATGTTTTAGTTTTTTGTTAATAATTACTGAATTGCTCAGTGTAAAATTTTGAAATTTGTTTAGAATATTCTTAAATAGCTAGTTTATTGATTTATGTAGTGTATAGTTAAATATGTTAATTAGTATTGGAGTAATTAATGATTAAAGTTCACTTTTACTAATCATAGTTTTTGATTTTTGTAAATTTGTCAAATTTTAGGTTTTTGTCAATAATTACTGAACCACTCAGTATAAAATTCTGAAAATTTCAATAAATATTCTTAAATAACTAGTTTATTGATTTATGCAATGTATTGTTGAATATGTTAATTATTTATGGCGTAATTAATTGTTAAAGTTCACTTTTACTAATCATAGTTTTTGGTTTTTGTAAATTTTTACAGTTTTAGTTTTTTATTAATAATTACTGAACCACTCAGTATAAAATTCTAAAATTTTAAATAAATATTCTTAAATAACTTGTTTATTGATTTATGCAAAGTATAGTCAAATATATTAATTAGTTTGCGCGTAATTAATGATTAAAGTTCATTTTTACTAATCAAAGTTTTTAGTTTTTGTAAATTTCAAATATTTCAGATTTTTGTCTTTATTACTGAACCACTCAGTATAAAATTCTAAAAATTTCAATAAATATTCTTAAATAACTAGTTTATAGATTTATACAATGTATAGTTAAATATTTTAATTAGTTTAGACGTAATTAATCATTCAAGTTCCCTTTTACTAAACAAAGTTTTTAGTTTTCGTAAATTTCAAATGTTTCAGTTTTTTGTCTATTATTACAGAACCACTCAGTATAAAATTCTAAAATTTTCAATAAATATTCTTAAATAACTATTTTATAGATTTATACAATGTATAGTTAAATATTTTAATTAGTTTAGACGTAATTAAGTATTAAAAGGTACTATAAAAAATCCAAAATTATTACTAAAAATTTTTTGTTTTATTTTAGTTTTTTGCTAATAAATCTTAAACCACTCAGTATAAAATTATGATTTTATAAGATATTCTTAAATAACTACTTTATTTATTTCTGCAAAGTACGATTAAATATATTAAGTAGTTTAGACGTAATTAATTGTTAAACTTAAATTTTTTAACCAAAATCTTAATTTCACCAAAATTTGTTTCAACGCGTTTGTTTTGATACAAAAACCGAACAATATCAATACAAAGTAATATAATACTATCACCCTTTTTGAGTTTAAGAGTTTTTGAATTTAAGGGTTGAAATACCATGCCAC
Source organism: Atheta pasadenae (assembly GCA_030264155.1). Classification (NCBI taxonomy): domain Eukaryota; kingdom Metazoa; phylum Arthropoda; class Insecta; order Coleoptera; family Staphylinidae; genus Atheta; species Atheta pasadenae. The sequence goes on from JARJDS010045343.1 coordinate 22,351, forward strand.
ACGCTTTTTTTGTATCTACCCTTTCTTCGTTTCTTGTTGCATGGTTGCAAAGTGTGCGAGGTGTGTGCGCCCCGAACAAAACCACACGTTTTCATCTCACAACAATTGAATTTTTTGACAATGTTCGAATTTTATACTCTTGATCAATACATCTATTGATATTGGGTGAACTATTGAGAAATATACAATTGCAACACAACCCTTTTGATCGATAAACGCGTGTCTTCTTTGCTACAATTTTTACCAAAAGTTTTAATGTTTAACTGAAGATTTCTCTTAAGATTTTAACAATATGACAATAATTTTTATTAATTAAAATATGTTGGTATTTTGGTTTTATTATTTAGTTTAAACAAATGACGAAATATTGTTGTAATTATTGTAGATTTAAACATTTAGAGCGTGAAGACGGTAATTTTCAAAAAGTACATTTTAAACGTTTAAAGAATTAAAGATTGAAAATAATTAGCAGGAGAGGAAATCGTTAATTATTTAGGTTTTAGTCTATTAGAACATTCGACTGATTTAAGTCAGTATTTAAGTCATTATATATCATTATAATTAGTAATTTGTGGTACACGAAAAAATTGCCTAAAATTATTTTGTAGAATTTTGCAATAATGTAGAATTTTGGTTATAATTATTGAACCACTCGGTATAAATAACTGAAAATTTTATTGAATGTTCTTAAATAAGTGGTTTATTGATTTATGAAACGTAAAGTTAAATATGAAAATTAATTTAGTGGTAATTAATTATTAAAGTTCACTTTTACTTATCTAAGTTTTGTATTTTGATAAATTTGTTATGGTTTAGTTTTTTGTCAATAATTATTGAATCACTCAGTATAAAAATCTGAAAATTTTATTGAATATTCTTAAATAAGTGGTTTATTGATTTATGAAACGTAAAGTTAAATATGTTAATTAATTTAGTGGTAATTAATTATTAAAGTTCACTTTTACTTATCTAAGTTTTGTATTTTGGTATATTTGTTATGGTTTAGTTTTTTGTCAATAATTATTTAACCACTCAGTATAAAAATCTGAAAATTTTATTGAATATTCTTAAATAAGTGGTTTATTGATTTATGAAATGTAAAGTTAAATATATTAATTAGTTTTTACGTAATTAATTATAAAAGCTTACATTTACTAAACAAATTTTTGTGTTTTTCTCCATTTGATAATTTTTAGTTTTTTGTCAATAATTACTGAAACACTCAGTATAAAAATCTAAAAATATTATTGATTATTCTTAAATAACTGGTTTATTGATTTATGAAATGAAAAGTTAAATATGTTTATTATTATAGTGATAATTAATTATTAAAATTCACTTTTACTAATCTAAGTTTTGTATTTTGGTAATTTTGTATTGGTTTAGTTTGTTGTCAATAATTACTGAAACACTCAGTATAAAAATCTGAAATTTTTATAAAGTCTTCCTAAATAACTAGTTAATTGATTTATAAAATAAAAAGTTAAATATATTATTTAATTTTTACGTAATTCATTGTTAAATTTCACTTTTATAAATCAAAAATTTTTATTTTGGGATTTTGTTTTGTTTTAGTTTTTTATCAATAATTACTGAATCACTCAATATAAAAATCTAAAAAATTTAACACATATTCCTAAATAACTACTTTAGTTGTATATAACATGTAAAGTTAAGTCAGATAATTAATTTGCCCATAATTAATTTTTAAACTTTATTACTAAAAGTCTAAAAGTTTTTACATTAAAATTTATGCTTTTATTTAGTTAATCACTAATAATTCTCGTATTACTTTGTAGAAAACTTTAAAATTTTTACCAAACATTCAAAGATATATACTTTACAATATGTTTTAAAGAAAAACATATTATCTTAATTAGTTCAGTCGTAATAAATTAATAAAGTTTACTCTTACTAATCAAATATTCTGTACTTTAATAAAAATTATTGTTTTACTTTTTTGTTAATAATTACTGAACCACTCAGTATAAACATTTTAAAATTTTAACATAAATTGTCAAATACTTACTTTACATATGCATTAAAACAAAATTAAATTATCTCAATTAGTTTAGCCGTAATTAATTAACAAAGTTCATTATTATATTCCAAAAATTTTAATGTAATTTTTTTTGTAAAATTATTTAAAATATCTCTTTAAATCACAACCCTTAAATTTTTTCACCTAGTTAATCGGGTAGATTTTACCATTATACTCATAACAAACCTAGAAAGTGTTAATCATATGCCTAAAGCACTGAAGATGCACACTGTAAACATTTTTATGCCGCGTACAAAAGTGCATAATGCATAAAAGCGCATTGATCGCATTCATATTCAAATCTATAAATGCCTAAACGGCATTGTCATCCCCAACCTCAAAGCGGCTGATTAGCCTAATCGTTCACTACCTTCCCTAAGACATTCGAACTTCGTCCCAACTCATCCAGGAACAAAAATTTTGCATATATTTTTTTTTCTCACGATACTTCCTAGTTTTCAACCCCGAAAAACTTCCGACATGCAAATTTCACCTTTGGGTGACCTCTTAGGAATCCACCACAGATATACCAAGCACCAAAACCTACCCAACCTACCCCCAAGCAAAGTAACTTGGTTTATAAGAGGGTAGTTGTCAAAAAGATTTGCATCTTGCAAAAATCTCTGCAAAATGATGAATTTGATTCATTCAAAGAGGGATACTTGGCCAACTGGTCAGAGGGGTAGTGAATAGGGTAATTTGAATGTGAAAAAAAATGTGTGTGTTTCTGGGGTGAAGTAAACGGGACACAAACTTCAACGATTTTTGATTTCGTTGGATTCGAGTCTTCCAAGTCCGGTTATTTGGTTGCTGGTTGTTGGTTGCTGGACCATCATTTGAATTTCGGAAGCTGAGGAATAAGGTCAAAGAAATGACCTTGTGATTTCACCCCTCGGTGTGTTGTAATGTGGAAAAAAGCAAAAAGCGTCCAGTCATGGTTTTTGTCGCGAGACATGACGGTTTTTTTTTCCGTTAGGGATGTTTTGAATACTGACCTTAAAGTTGCGACTACCACCTTAACACTACCCCAACGTCCATGTTGTAACGCACAACGTTTTTTCTTTGTAGACTCGTGCCAAATTGTGAATAAGTTTTTTTGATACAAAAAGTTTTGTATTTTTTAGGGGAAAATGACAAAAAACATTTGGTTGCGGAGAAGAAACGTGTTGGAATTGAGTTGTTTTGTGTGCTTTTTAGGGGATGCTAGTATGGCACGTGGTATTAGTTTAGTTGCACCTTGAATAAAAAAGTTATACATTTATTTTGTTTTTTTGGAAATGAGAATTAATTTATTCAATGTTTTGGTTATTTGCGGTTTACTTTGGAACCACTCGGTATATAATTGTGGAATTTTTAATTAGCATTGGGGGATAGTGGGGTTGTTAGGGGGTTTAATTGATTTTTTTTTATTTTTATTAGTTTTGGTGTTATTAATTATTAAAGTTTAGTTTTTGTTGGTAATTAAAGTTTTGGGTTTTAAACAATTTGTTTGGTTTTAGTTTTTTGTTAATAACTTTTATACAATTGGGTATAAACATTTGAAACATTTTAAATTACATTAAGAGATAGTTGTTTTAAAATTATGATAAAACTAAAGTTAATTATCTTGATTAGTTTTTATGTTATTAATTATTAAAATTGTCTAACAAAAATCGAAGTTAGATCAATACACAATTTGTTTTGTTTTAGTTTTTTGTTAATAACTTTTATACCACTCAGTATAAACATTTGAAATTTTTAAATAATATTAAGAGATAGTTATTTTATAAATCTATCAAAACTAAAATTAATTATCTTGATTAGTTTTTATGTTATTAATTATTAAAGTTGTCTAACAAAAATCAAAGTTGAAGCAATACACAATTTGTTTTGGTTTAGTTATTTGTTAATAACTTTTATACCACTCAGTATAAATATTTAAAATTTATAATCAACATTAACAAACAGTTATTGTATAAATATATTAAAACTAAAGTTAATTATCTTGATTAGTTTTGATGTTATTAATTATCAAAGTCTACTAACAAAAATCAAAGTTTTTTAAATAAGCAATTAGTTTGGTTTTAGTTTTTTGTTAATAACTTTTATACCACTTGGTATAAACATTTAAAATTTTTAATCTACATTAAGAGATAGTTATTTTATAAATATATTAAAACAAAAGTTAATTATCTTGATTAGATTTTACGTTATTAATTATTAAACAATACTAACAAAAAACAAAATTGAAGCAATACACAATTTGTTTTAGTTTAGTTATTTGTTAATAACTTTAATATCATTAAGTATAAACATTCACAAATTTAAATATAAATTAAGAGATAGCCAGTCTATAATTTTTTAAAAACAAAAGTTATTTATCTTTATTAGTTTAGCTGTAATTAATAAACAAACTCACCCTTAACTATTTAACTACTAAAAATTTAATATTTAATAACTAAAAACTTTAAAATTTAAAAAAACAACTATACTTAACAACAAATAAAAAACTAAACAAATAAAACAATTTACCAATAACGTAATAACTAATTTCCTCTTTAAAAAAACAATAAACCCTTTAAACCCTTCACCAAAACCAATGTTTCTATGAAGAAAAAAACATGCAACATTTACAATCATTTACTAACATTAATAGTCTTGTAAATAAAAAGTTACGCAACCAACAACTTGTAAACAAGCAAGGGTTGAAAGTATGGTTCACAACCTACCCCTAAGCGCCAATAAATACATCCGACAAGGAACCGTTCGTCATTATTCCTCATTTTTTGTAAAAAACAACCAAAAAAAAAGTGCCGACACTAACCAAAAACCAAACAGTACTTAAAATTGCATCTCGGTGGTGCAAATGCATTAGATTTTTTTCTTCCTTCCATTCACAACATTCACAACTAAAACCCATAAAATCGATGGGGTCGTAATGGTCATTTTGGGGGCAATTACACATTTTTTTCTTTTCTCCCACGAGTCTAGGACACTAGGTCAGTCAGGTTGTACCACAACCACACACAATTGAATCATTCAGCGTGTTTGTGAGGGTGTGCACCCCCACTCAATAAAAACCACCCTCACTTTGGTGCATTTCATACATTTTACCTATTGTATTGTAAAGTGTACAACTTGTACAAATTGAAGATAAACATAAACAACATAAACACCCTTAGTCGTGCGGGTGGATAAAAGAAATATTGAGGAAGGTGCAAAAAATCGTTTGGAAAGGGTTGGGTCGTCATAGACATTTTAATATTATCGAATATTTGAATATAAGTAAGAAGAAAGTACGGAATTTAAGAAATAGAAGGGTTAAGGGTTGTTTTTAGGCAATTTTGAGCGAAAAAAAGGGTAAAACGGGAGTTTAACTACCAAACTACCACTATACTACTATAATGTTGTAAAATGTTTATAAATATTGAAAATATTGTTATATAATCTTTAAGTTTTATAACTTTTTTTTTTAATTTTGAAAACGCCGACAAAAGGGTTGGTGTGTGAAAGGGTTGTTTGAGATAGGGTTAAATGAAGTTGATGTTGGATCACGTATTTTGGTAAATATCAAAGATTTACCGACGGTTTATTGGTTTTATTGCAACAATTAACAGAATTACGCAAATACCGTTTGAAAGTTTTCACTATTTTTAAATTTTTGTTGAGTATTTTGAAGATTACTGAAGAACTACTTGGTGTAAATAAATTAAATTTTTAATATACATTTTTGATTAGTTACTTTATTTGGTTTTGTAATAGAAATTAAGTTATCTTAATTGGTTTAAACGTAATTAATTATTAAAGTTAACTTTTATTTATTTAAAATTTTGAAAGTAAAAATTTGGTTTTATTTAGTTTTTTATTGATAATTTTTGAATCACCCAGTATAACAATTTTAAATTTTTTATGTAGATAACCAGATAATTTGTTTATTATTGTGTAAAAAGAATAGTTATGTAGTTTAATTAGGTTTTATGTTATTAATTGTTAAAGTTTATTTTTGTTAAGTCTACAACGGGTAAACGTAAAAATGTAAAAATGTAATTTGCAGTTTTTTTGTTGATTATTTCTGAATCACTCAGTATAAAACTCTATACTTTTTATTATATATTTTTGTTTAAATTGTTTATTAGTATGTGAAAAGAAAATTTATTTATCTTAATTAGTTTAGGCGTAATTAATTATCAAAGTTTTGCAAAGTTTTCCCTTCGAATACTTATCAAAAATTTTTGATTTTGGTTTTTTACCAATTATTTTGAAACCAGTCGGTATATTACCTAAAAATTTTTATTACAACTAAACAAATAATTAGATAATAATTCTGTGACAATAACATTAAATTATCTTAATTAGTTTTGACGTAATTAATTGTCAAAGTAAACTTTTATTCTTAAGTCTATAAGTGTAAACGTAAAAAAAATCATTTTGTTTACTTTTTTGATGATTATTTTTAAATCACTCAGTATAAAATTCTCAAATGTTTACAATACATTTTCTAATAATTTGTTTATAAGTCTGTGTAAAGAAAATCAATTTATCTTAATTAGTTTAGTCGTAATTAATTATTAAAGTTTTCAAAGTTTTTCCATTATCAAAAAAATCTGATTTTGGTTCTTTTACTAATTATTTTGTAACCAATCAAAGTATTACCCTTAAATATTTATTACATATTAACAAATAACTAAGTTATTATCCTATGAAAACAAAATTTATTTATCTCACTTAGTTTCGACGTAATTAACTGTCAAAGTTAACTTTTATTCTAAAGTCCATAAGTGTAAACGTTAAATAATCATTTTTTTTATTTTTTTGACGATTATTTTTAAATCACTCAGTATAAAAATCTAAAATTTTTATTATACATTTTCAAATAAATTGTTTATAAGTCTGTGTAAAGAAAATCAATTTATCTTAATTAGTTTAGTCGTAATTAATTATCAAAGTTTGCTAAGTATTTCCTTCAAATTTTTAACAAAAAAAATTGATTTTGGATTTTTGATAATTATTTTCGAACCGAGCAAAGTACAACCCTTAAATTTTTATTACAAATAAACAAATAATTAAATAATAAGTCTATGAAAACAAAATTAAATTATCTTACTTAGTTTCGATGTAATTAATTACCAAAGTCAACTTTTCATTCATAAATTTATAATTCTATAAAATTTCCCACAAAAATCATCCCTTAAAAGTGTCTGTACTCACTCAACATTTTCAAAAACTTAAAACTTAAGACCAGAATATCAAGTAAAGTAGACTTAAGTCATTTTATTGCATTAATATCGACTTGGCATGTTTCCAAGCCCAAAAAAGTGATTATTTTTTGTGGTAAAACAACCAAACACGCAAACTAGAAATATTTTCATCTTTGAATAATAATCTTCCACGTCTTTCTCATTTAGACTGATTAGTTCCATCTCTGTCTCATTCTGTCTTAGGTTTTAATGTTTTTAATTCAAGCTTTGTTTTCGTCTCGATATATTCTTGAGTAGCTTCCTTCAAAGAATATAAACTCGAAGCACGAAACACGAAAATGCGTGCAAACGATAATTATGTTTTGAGCGGGTTTACTCCATGACTTAAGTAAAGAAGTTAAGAATGAAGAAAGAGAGAAGAATCAGTTGCAGACTGAGGACCAGAAGCTGGATTGTTGATCACCGTTTGGACATTACTAACATGTTACCAGTTACGAGTTACAAGAACAAAATTGGATACGTGCAGTCGAGATAATGGCGGTTGGACTTAACTTAAGTTTGGTAGTACATAGCTACTTTGGGTTTGGGTTTGTGAATGATGATGATGGAAATTATAAAAAATTTCTTCGTTTTTTTTTATTTCTAGTGTGGACAAATCTATTCGGACACGCCACATTACACATCATGATCAGAATATATAAAATTATTTTGTTTTATGTTTTTTCAGTCAAGAATAATTTTACTTAAGTCACATTTATGGGAATTACACATTTTTAGGACTTAAGACAAGAAGTTATAAGTGAGGATTATTATTTTATTGATTTTTAATTTAAGACACGTGACTAAATTTAAAAAAAATGATCAGAAAGTTTTTGTCGCAAAAAATTTTTTTTTTAAGTTTTTTTGTAGAAAATTGTAAAAAAAAAGATGTTAAGGGTGGTTTTATACAATAAGGGTTAATGTAGTTAATAGGGGAGATTATTGTGTATTGGATTATTTATTAATTTAGCAAGATAATTTGAAATTTCTTACCCTAACTTTGTTATTTTCCCTAAACTTGTTTTTTTTTATTGCAAAAATTTTATTTTTTGCGTTAAAATGTGAATAAATGGGGTTTAAGGGTAGTTTTCATTAATTTGCTGTTAAGTATTTAATAGAAGGTATTAGTAGGTAACACGTGACTGTAATATTTATGATTTATATAGGGTGATTCGTTAAATAAAACGTGATAAAGTTTAACAAAATTATTTGAATAAAAGTTAACTTTGACTATTAATTACGACTAAACTAATTAAGATAATTTAATTTACTTTTCACAGAATTATAAATTAGTCATTTTTTAATGTTTAGCAAAAATTTCAGAGTTGTATACTGAGTGGTTTAGAAATTATACGTTAAAAACAAAAATAAAACGAAGTTATACCATAAAAATTATTTGAATTAATAAAGTCAACTTTGACAATTAATTACAACTAAACTAATGAAGATAATTTAATGTACTCTTTACATAATAATAAGAAAGTTATTTGTTCATGTTTCTTAAAAATTTCAGACTTGTATACTGGGTGGTTCAGAAATTATTCGCTAAAAACAAAAATAAAACGAAGTTATACCATAAAAAATATTTGAATTAATAAAAGTCAACTTTGACAATTAATTACAACTAAACTAATTATGATAATTTAATTACAGAATTTTTTTTTAAATAATTTAAAAACAGAATTATATATTAGTAATATCTTTATCTTTAACAAAAATTTCAGACTTGTATACTGGGTGGTTCAGAAATTATTTGCTAAAAACTAAAATAATACGTATAATTTCGTAAAAATTATTTGAATTAATAAAGTTAACTTTGACAATTAATTACAACTAAACTAATAAAGATAATTTAATATACTCTTCACACAATAATAAATAAGTTATTTGTTAATGTTTATCAAAAATTTCAGACTTGTATTCTGGGTGGTTCAGAAATTATTCGCTAAAAACTAAAATAATACGAAATTATACTATAAAAATTATTTGATAATTAATTACAAGTAAACTAATTATGATATATTAATTTACTCTTTACGGAATTATAAACTAGTAATATCTTAATATTTATCAAAAATTTCAGACTTGTATACTGAGTGGTTCAGAAATTATTCGTTAAAAACAAAAATAACACTAAATTATACCATAAAAAATATTTGAATTAATATAGTCAACTTTGACAATTAATTACGACTAAACTAATTATGATAATTTAATTTACTCTTCACAGAATTATAAATTAGTAATTTCTTTATATTTATCAAAAATTTCAAATTTGCATACTGAGTGGTTCAGAAATTATTCGCTAAAAACTAAAATAAAATGAAGTTATACCATAAAAAATATTTGAAATAATAAAAGTCAAGTTTGACAATTAATTATTACTAAATTAATGAAGATAATTTAATTTACTCTTCACACAATCATAAATAAGTTATTGGTTAATGTTTACCAAAAATTAAAAACTTTTATACCGAGTGGTTCGGAAATTATTAACAAAACATTAAAAAATAAATTAATTTCAAAAGAAATGTATTAAAAGTAAACTTTAATCATTAATTATGACGAAACTAATTGAGATATTTTAATTTTTTATTCGTAGAATTATAAATTAATTATTAGTAAATATATATTGTAAATTTGAAACTTATACACTGAGTGATACATTAACTATCCATCAAATTCAATAAAAAAAAGTTAAGTAAAAAGCAAAGGGTAGTTTTTCCTAAAATATTAAGTAAAATTTACTTAAGTCATGTTTTAAGTGTAAGTCTAAAAAGTTAAAAAGAAAATTCTTGTTTAACTACAAGACCAAGAGTTTGGTAGCAACTGCGAGGGTAGTTCACAAAAAATCCAATGTTCACTACACCCCGAGTTCGGGTATGTGTCCCCACTTCTCTCAAAAAAAAGCTCACAGTTCGGGCCTTCGTGCGTCTTCGCCGGGACGAAAAAATCCGCGTGAGTGCGAGCACCAGAAAAGGACACACTGGGAGGAAAAAAAGCGCGCGCGCGACTCATCACACACAGCGAAGGGATGCTGGGGCTGCCTTGTGCACCACCACCACCAGCACCGCGCTCAGAACAAGGGGGAGAGAAAGCGACGCGGCGCCCCAACAAAAGTGTAATCTCCGTCGGCGCGCTCGAACCGCACAAGAGTTAGATGTAGAGCGAGCGTCGCGTCGAACGGACGTGTGGTACACTCGAACGCAAAAACACCTCGAGGAACGCGCCGCCAACACAAAAACCCAACAACCTGCTCGCTGTCGCCGCTCGTGCAGTTTCATTCGCGTGTGAGCCGCGCTCGTGAACACTCGTGACCAACATAACCAAACTTTTAAACATTTCCCCCCCGCCGAAGTGTTTTAAACAAAAACAAGTGCAGTGCGATCGCAATTAATGTAAAACAAACCGCAGAAGGCAATTTTTTGTTTTATTTTTTGTGCTTTGTTTATTTAAACCTAAAAAACAACCAAAAGTTTTTAAACTGGAGGGTCGCATGGAATGCCGCTCGGGCGGGTTGGAGTTTCAACCCTCGCCGATGCTGTTAGAGAACCAGCAGTATTCGCATCTGCAACGCTCCATTGATACGCTGCGCTCCTTGGGAGATCGGCTGGGGGAGCGCAACGTTGATTTGAGGTTAAACCTGCACCAGGATCTCCGGCATCCCGATCGGAGTATGAACATGAATGGGTTAGACAGACCCAACTTGAACATGAATCTGGACCGATACGGCGGTTTGGAGTTGAATCTCAGCTTGAGCGCTGACAGGTTGGGGGTGGGTTCGGCACCTGTAGACCGCAATGGGTTAAGTCTGGAGCGGCTCATGAACGATCGGAATGAACGCATGACCATGGAGAACCACTCCACCACGGCGTTAACGGATAGAAACCTAAACAATTTGGATCGCATGGATCACCAGCAACGTGGTGGGTCCAGGGGGTTGGATATCCACCATGAGAACTCGCGGGATATGCAGGATTTGAAATATAGGGAATACAAACACCATTTGGACGCGTTGAGAGGTTCCAATGGACAACACCAAGGACAGCAGGGACAACAAGGGGGTGGGCAGCAACAAAATAATAATGGGAATAATACCACGGAAAGTTCAAGGTCGTTGGAGGGGAGGAATGAGGATGAGAGGGGTAATTCGTCCACACCACCTACGCCACTTTCGGTTGGGGAGAGTTTTCAAGATGAGAAGGTATTTTTTTTTTGTTTTCAAAATTTTTTTTTCTCAACTGTCAAACTGTCTAAATTTAAAAAAATAAAAAAGGACTTAAGTCCTGTTAGACCTCATACCTTAATTTCTCCGTTGATACTGTTCGCCTTTGCTGGGGGCAAGGGCAAGGCAATACATTGTCTGTGTTGTGTTGTGCGTCCGTTGGCGGTGGTGGTGGTGGCGGCGTCGGCTTTTCCTTTCGTCCTTGGACTTTTCGGGAGCCGTCTCGCACGCCTCCGTCTTTTCGTGACGTGTCGTCTCGTTACCACTACCACTGTTTTTTGGGGGTGTACGTATATTGAATTTCGGGGGTGAATTTTCGGGGGTTGTTTGTGTGCGTACACATGAATATTACCCGAGTCTGGTAGTCTTCCAATGCGGAGTGGGTAACCACCCACCCCAAAGTTAGGTGGTGTGTTCTTGTGTGTTTTGGGGGGTTGGGGGTGACCTTAGCCTTAGTAGGCTGACGAGAATACGAGACAGATAACGATACATTATGATACATTATGTTTTTTATAAATTATTGAATTTTAGTATTTTTTACCTTTTTTGGTTATATTTCGGGTAGTTTTAAAGATATTTCTATCAAATTTTTTTTAAGCGTAGACGATTAGTTAATTTATAAAATGGTGTTTACGAAAATATTTTATTGTTGTTAAATATTTAATTATCCATCGTTAAAGTTTAACTAATTTTAAAAATGTTGTCAATTTTAATTAAAATTTAGTGAACATTTTTATTATTAATGCTTATAACTCCGCCATTTTTAAAGTATTTTCGACAAAATTTTTATTAACAATAAATAATTAGTTACTTTATAAAGTGTTGGTTTTAAATTGTTTATATCTAACCTCTAAATGTTTTAAATTAAAGTTAAAGTTAAAAAAGTATAACAAATTTTCAAAAAATACGAAAATTTGATGGGATTTTTTTTATATTTTTGATTATAACTCCGTTAATTTGTTAGTAATCAACCCCAAATTTTTAATATAAACAACTAATTAACTATTTTATAAAGTACATTTAACGCAATTAAAATATTTAACCTTAAAATTTAAATATTTAAAGTTAAAGTCAAACAAAATAATTTTCGCGCTTAAAATGTTTTTTATAACTAATTTGTTTATAACTCCATTATTTTCAAAGATATCTAAACCAAATTTTTACCAAACATAACCACTAAATTACTTTATAAAGTGTTGTAATTAAAATATTTTTATCACGCGTAAATATTTAGTTATTTACTGTTAAAGTACAAAGTTTAAAAATTTAATGCCTACAAATTTTTTTTCAAGAACTAATTTTACATTTTTGTTAATTACACCGCCATTTTGTAACCAATCACTACCAAATTTTTAATACAAACACCTAATAAACTGTTACATTAAATACTTTCAACGAAATTTAAGTATTACTTATACAAATTAAATTATTTAATGTTAAAGTCAACCAAACATTTTATAATACTAAAACTTTGGATTTTATTGTAAAACTATTTATATCTCCGCCATTTTGTTAATAACCAATGCTTAACTATATCAATTTCATACTTAAGATGTCTAAGGTCACTTATACACCACAACCAATTTTTTATTAATTAAATACAAGAACTAAACGCGCATTAAAGATAAACTCCATGCTTTACAACTAAGGCAACTTAAAGTCAACTTTAAGCCAACTTCCGTCTTATATTCAATAATATCCAAAACATTAGTACGTATATAGACCTATAAACTAACAATATAAGTTATATTTCTTTGATTCATTTGATCCACGAAGCCTTCGGGCAACAAATGACCACGAGCAACATTTGCGCACGAGACTACTTACAAACTTAAGTCAAAACTGCGCAAGCTAAAAAAATTAGTACTTGATTCAAGTATTAAGTAAGTAGTAATAGTTTTTATGACTTAAGTCCAATCGACTCGTAATGCAATGATTTTTTTTCTTGTAAAGATCGACATGCTCTGTATATTTTGTATATCATGTAGGTATGACTTAAGTCATTTAGTATGAGTGTTAAAATTTGGATGTTTTGTGACTTTACCAACAAAGTGTTAGTTCAAGTGAACGCGCGCGTGGCCTCGGACTCTTTATACATTTTTTTTAGCATCCTCGGTTTGCGGTTCCATGTTAATGTTATATTTCCTAAGATAACTTAAGCTACTTTTGACTTACCGTGCGCATGTCTCAGATCTCAGAGGTTTTTTGTTGCTATTGCTGTTCGGTAATTACAGCAAGTGTAATATCAACGGTCAAAAAATGGTTGTAAGTTAATGATGCATTTTGACCAATGACCAATGAATTGAATTGACTTAAATCTACCAACTATACGATGATGTGGATTACCGTTAACTTGTGGTGTGGTCTTGAACACCAAGAAGAAAATTTTAACCTCAAAAACAGAATTTTTTCGTTGAATGCTTGGATTTGTGTTGAAGCAAAGCTAGAATTTTTTAATTTAAATTTCGAGTTTAAATTCTACTCTTTAAAGTCCACCACCACAGGCATCGTGAGTGTCTAGACCTCTTGCTTGTTTCCTCAGCGCGTTTCCGTCTAACCCACGCATGACGGCGCGGATTTTTTTCGTCGTTTTGCACCGCGAAGCCAGAGGGTTGTTCGGTTCGGTTCAAGCACCAGCACAAGCGCAAGCAAGCCGGCAAGCAAGAGTCCGAGTTAGACATCGATTTTTTTCCGCACTTTTAATAGAAGTTGGGCTCTCTCGCACGCCGCCGAGCCCACCCAAACCCAGGGTGGCGACCCTCGCCAGTGCGCTCTTGCTCTCATCTCGCGAGCGCGCGAATTTTTTAACGCGAGGAACACTGAACAGAACATCATCATCATCAGGAGCGAAAGCAAGCAGGAGTACAACAGGAGAGGGGTTTTGCACCCTCCGCGTATTTTTTTCTTCGGCGCTTTGCATTTAAACCTGCATCTTCCCTTACACAGAGAATTTCATTCATGCATTGGACTGCAGGGAATGCGAAACTTTCTAAAATAAAAAAAGAGGGTTAGAATTAAAATACTTAGGGTAAAATAAAATCGATTAATGGTAACGAACAGTTTTAACCTCAAAATGTACAAGTTGAAATAATTGACAGATACATTTTATCTTGTTTGCAAGTTTACCTTTTTTAACTTTGAAGATGTAGAAGTAGATGATGATGTAATGACCAAAAGTTGTAATGCGCAAGCGACGACCTTGATTCATTTGCTGGTTGCTGCTTGCTGATGTTGTTGGTAATCGTTTGCGGCAGTCAAAATCGAATGCGGACGCGCTAAAATGAAAAAAAAGCGCCGAAAATTAATAACATTATTGCACGAATCGAAACGTGTATCAATCATTAGCGTTAAAGATGCTAAGCTAAACACGCCGCACAAACATTCGATTGAGTGTTAGTGGCGTTATTGAATGCTAGATGTAATTATAAACTAATTACACTTTGAACTAAGCATAAAAAGTTTGGATACTTTTGTTGTTTATTGCATTTATCTTCAGTTTTTTTTTCAATTTATTGCAATAGTTGTCTGCGGAGTTTTTAATTTACTATCGATTTAATATAATTTTTAATAATTTGATTATTATTTTGATTGACGGGTTGGATACTATAGTTTGTTGTTGATTTGTGTTTCGAATTTGGTGATGATTGGTTCCAAAATGGCGGAGTTATTAACAAATATGTTATGCAAAACATTTATAATTTACGTTTAAAATACGTTTGTTTGACTTTAACCTTAAAGAAATAAATTAGTAAATTAAATATTTACATTTTGTTAAAAGTAGTGTTTAGTATAGTTTATTGGTTAGGTAAATTAAAAATTTGCTGTTGGTAGCTATCAAAATGGCGGAGTTATAGCCGTTTTTGTAAAATTACTTTTAAACTTTTACGCGCCTAAGCGATTTATACACAATTGCTTGCACTTTAATGGTAAATATTTTAATTATTAACAACAAATTTTTAATTTTTTTTAAACACGTTTATAAACTAACTCATTAACTATGATACTTAAAAATTTGAATAAGTTGACAAACAAAATGGCGGAGTTATTAACAAAAATGTTATACAAAACATTTATAACTTACGTAGAATATACATTTGTTTGACTTTAACCTTAAATAAATAAATTAATGAATTAAATATTTAAATTTTGTTAAAAGTAGTGTTTAGTAGAGTTTATTGGTTATTTAAATTAAAAATTTGCTGTTGATAGCTATCAAAATGGCGGAGTTATAGCCGTTTTTGTAAAACTACTTTTAAATTTTTACGCACTAAACGATTTATACACAATCGCTTGCACTTTAATGGTAAATATTTTAATTATTAACAACAAATTTTTAATTTTCTTAAAACACGTTTATAAACTAACTTATTAACTATCTTTCTTAAAAATTTGAATGAGTTAACAAACAAAATGGCGGAGTTATTAACAAAAATGTAATGCAAAACATTTATAACTTACGTAGAATATACTTTTGTTTGACTTTAACCTTAAATAAATAAATTAGTAAACTAAATATCTAAATTTTGTTAAAAGTAGTGTTTAGTACAGTTTATTAGTTATTTAAATTAAAAATTTGGTGTTGATAGCTATCAAAATGGCGGAGTTATAGCCGTTTTTATAAGTTTACTTTTAAACTTTTACGCATTTAAACGATTTCTACACAATCGCTTGCACTTTAATGGCAAATATTTTAATTATTAACAACAAATTTTTAATTATTTTAAAACACGTTTATAAACTAACTTATTAACTATGTTCCTCAAAAATTTGAATAAGTTAACAAACAAAATGGCGGAGTTATTAACAAAAGTGTTATGCAAAACATTTATAACTTACGTAGAATATACGTTTGTTTGACTTTAACCTTAAATAAATAAATTAATAAATTAAATATTTACATTTTGTTAAAAGTAGTGTTTAGTATAGTTTATTGGTTATTTAAATTAAAAATTTGGTGTTGATAGCTATCAAAATGGCGGAGTTATAGCCGTTTTGATAAGTTAACTTTTAAACTTTTACGCATTTAAACGATTTATACACAATCGCTTGCACTTTAATGGTAAATATTTTAATTATTAACAACAAATTTTTAATTTTTTTAAAACACGTTTATAAACTAACTTATTAACTATGTTCCTTAAAAATTTGAATGAGTTAACAAACAAAATGGCGGAGTTATAGCCATTAAAAGACGCATTAACACTTGATCCAATTTAAATAAAATTTTTGACTTTAACCATAAATATTTAAATAATTAATAATAAATAATAGCAACTTAAACATTAAAATTAAAAAACATCTTATCCTTTATCGTCTACAAAAATTTGGTTAACTTACCTCATAAAATGGCGGAGTTATAACCCTAAAAACATCAAAAATCGTACCTAACTTTTGAAAGACTTACCCACGGCAAGTATTAAAACATTTTAGGTTATGTTAGTGTTAGGTTGTGTTAAAGTAATGTTAGGTTAAAATAAAGAAGGTGTACTGTATTTTAGGTTACGCTAGGTTATAAAATGTTTAACAAATTTACACAAAACATGTTACCAATATAACAAATATACCAATCTGATGTAACCGATGTCGATCTTGATGTAAATTAACTACAAAAAACGCGCATGCAAACAAGTCCTGAACTGGTTGTTCCTTGCGCGCGCACCTTTGACGGTCAACCTACCTTGATAACTTGACGGCTGATGGTAATTAATAAGTTCGGCGAGTTTGGTGCGAATGCGAAGGTAAAATTACGAATGAAAAATAAAAAATTACCGCTTAATTTCTTAATTATCCATCCTGTCCTTACCTCACCAGCCGACAACTTACTGAGTACTTTAGACCACAATTATAATATGACAACTTAAGTCTACTTACTTTATACTGGGTGTTGTAAAATAAAAACAAAACAACTAAAAAAAGAAAGATGCCTATATTTTGTATGGTATATAAAATTATTAATATCGTTTATGGTTAATTACCTGTATTAATTTGGAATGTTTTTTGTTTATTTGTTAAAGGTGTTCGGCTCCAAGGCTGAGTTGCAATTGCACACGCAAGCGCATATGCGCGAAGCAAAACCCTACAAGTGTTCGCAGTGTTGCAAGGCGTTCGCCAACAGTTCTTACCTTTCGCAGCACACACGGATACATCTTGGTATAAAACCCTACAGATGCGAGATTTGTCAACGTAAATTCACCCAACTATCGCATCTTCAACAACATATTCGGACACACACCGGCGATAAACCCTACAAGTAAGTTGTTAAATTGTTTTTTAAAGGGTTTCATTTGTTTCTTGTAACTTTTAAAGCAGTTGGTAACAGTTAGTTACAAAAAGTTACTAGTGAGGTATAAAATACAGTAAGACTAGGTTAAAGTTGATTGTTGTACTAAGGTTTATCTGGGTTTAAATTAATTTTTATTATTAGTAATAATTAAAAATATAAATAAAAACATTGTTTTTTAATTTATACAGTTAATTTTTTATAGTTAAACGCTTTATTCTGATAATTTTAAAGACTAACTTAGGTAGGGTTTTGAGTATTTTGTGTTACTGTTAGTTACTTTTAGTATCTAGTTTTATTTCTAGTTACGTTTGTGTCAAAAGTGTTTAATTGTGTTTTGGGCTATTTAAAGGGTTTTTCAAATGTTTTTTGATCCATTAAAGGGTTTTTATATTAGTTAATACCATATATTTATTACTTTGTTCACAAGGTGTAGACATCCGGGATGCCAGAAGGCTTTCTCTCAACTGAGCAACTTACAATCGCACTCGCGTTGCCATCAAACGGACAAGCCATACAAGTGCAATTCCTGCTACAAGTGCTTCAGCGATGAGCCGTCTTTATTGGAGCATATACCCAAACACAAGGAGAGCAAACACCTCAAGACGCACATCTGTCAATATTGTGGCAAGTCTTATACTCAAGAGACTTACCTCAGCAAACATATGCAAAAACATGCAGAACGGACCGATAAACGGCCACCTATCGGTAAGACTTTGTACTACTTTGGTTATAACCTTAAAATTAAGGTTTTAAACTTTAAAAACTAAAAAAAATTAATAATTTTAGTAAAAGCAGTCCCTGGAATAAACCATCGTTCATTGGAGCATCCCTATTGGCCGAAAGTGTCACCAGACAGTGCTGAAAACATGCACGACTACCCTAACGATATCTCAAGACAAATTTTGGAAAACGATGACTTGGTTATCATCCGACAACAAATGAGTCAAGGCAATCCTCCTGCACCGCCCAGCACACCGAACGCAACAAACTTATCAAACAACGGCCCACCACCGCCGCCATCTTCAACTGCTTCGGGTTACGACACATCGATTTCGAAAAATAATGCCAACTCAGCATTCACACCGATCAACTCAATGTCCGGACACCTGAACCACCTCAATCATCAACTAGCCCCCAACAGGCCGTATATCTACGATGCGCTTGGTTTCCAAAAACAAAACATTGATTTACCCAAATCGCAACCTAGCAATGGATTCCCCAACCAATTGATTAGCTTACATCAGATCCGAAACTATGCGCACCAACCAAACTCCTCTCTAATGGAGCACTCACTGCTTGGTTTAAAAGATAAATAATTAGTACAAAACCACACACACAAAGTTAAACAAAATAAAACAAATTTAAATGAAAGTAAACAATTTAACGAGTATGGGAATCACAATTTACTCAAAAAGACACAGAATATATTAAATATATAACAAATATATTATTGTACATAAATGGTAATGAATTTGATTGATCGAATCAATCAAATGCAACAATGCAACAAATGCAAAACTATGTGTAATACAATTGTTTTTAATTTAATACGATATTATGTACATATTAGGTGGCTATGGATCGTAATACTTATTTGTTGGTTAAGAATGGCTCAAAATTATTCATTAAATATTTGTCGAACAGTTAAATTACAATTTAAAATTTTCCACGAACAAAATTTTAAATTGTAATTTTATTTTTAAAAATACTTTACGTTTGGTCAAAATGAGGGAATATTTAATTTATAATTCATTGTGTGTGTTTGTAAATATTGAATCTTTACATTTGTGATGTTGATTTTGAACATTTGTAAAGCGAAAGTTTAAACTTAAAAAAAATATGTTTACAATTAAGTTTCATCGATACGAATGATTGAATTGAGCTTTAATTTACTTGCGTATTGAAACTTAGTAATTGAATTAACAAAATTCTAGTTGATTTTTCTTTATAGATCTCTTTACTTAAATGAATTAATTAATTAATTGATATAAAATGAATGTTTTTTGAATTGTTTGCATTTAAGCACGAATAGAAAATTGTGATCGTTTGAATTTAATTACAAATCGAAGGGAAAACACAAAAAATGTTACTTTAATAATTTTTTTTAAGTATAAATAAGTATACTTATTTGTATATAGTATAAATATTATTTGATATTTAATATTATTATGAGAATATATATTATTTTCCTAAGGAAAACGTTTAGTACGATGTGGTATACGTATTACAAATAGAAACTGATTTTTACTTGTTTTTTGCTTCGAAATGTTGCATTTTTTTGAATTAAACAAATTAGTTTATATTACACACGGTTTTTGTTACTTTTTTTCTGATTACTTGAATTACGACCAATAAAAGGAATAAAATTCGGTTTCTTATATTTTTGGTTTTTTTATTTCTAACCTCAAATTTTGTTAAGTTGAAATGTTTAGTTTTTTTTTTAAAAGAAGTGTTTTGTGTTGTTTTGAGCCGAAGTAACTAAATAAACTACACTATACATGTTTAACTGTGATAATTTTCGTACTGATGATGAAGATTAATGTAATTTACGTAAATTAAGATTCAAATCATGATTCGATTATCATTCAGTATTTCAAGGTTTACGATTGATGTCAATGGAATCAAACAAACATAGAGAAAACAGAACTGTTTGTGGTTTATTACACACGAAAAGATTTGGAGTAAAGTAAATTATAATAAATAACAGATAGTCAATTTGTACATAATGATAATTACAAATAAGTGAGTACGAAGTGAATACTTGATATTGATTTGTGTTTTTAAAAGTAAGAAGTAAGTCTTAATAACAATAAGTATTATATAAATAAGGTGGAATTTAAAACAAATATTTATAGCATAGAAAACACAATGAGATTGTATAAATTGGTTTGACTGCGATTGAACTGATTGATCGAAATGACATGGCACAATTGACAGTTGAAAACTGGGTTTGAGATAGTGTATTTCATGCAATTTCATGATACTTGTAAAGTAATTTGTATAATGATGTACATGTATTAAATTGAATTATTAAACAAAACACAAAACACACAAAAAATTATTAAATATTAAGATATAATAAGATATACGAAAGGACTAAAAGTAAACAGTCGAATGAAATGCAATGATATTGATATTGATAATAATATTGATACGTAGAACTGATTGGAATGATATTTGATTTTATGATGAAGCTTTGATGATGTTGCGAATGTAGTTTTATGAATGCATTTCAATTTCATTGATTAATCTTTGCACACAAAAAGTTGATCGATTCCAAAACATCCAAACATTAAGTGTCTATAATACAAAGTAAATAAATCTAGCATCTGTATTCATTTGTTTTTGTTGGTGGTTATTCATTAATATTTCGGCACAACGAATTAAAAAAAATTGTATATTTATAAATTTCTAGGTTATGATGCAAAAAAAATGTTTTTGAGTTTTTTCAAGAAATACAAACTGTTTTAATACTATGAATGTGAAACATTGTGGACAATTAATGTGTTTATGATTTGTATTAATAAAATATTAATATACAGGGCGTAAAATCAAAGAAAAAGGATTTTTCAATGTATACAAAACCAAATGGAATTATTACACTTTAAAGCAGACACACTTCTTTCAAAGCGATCTTATGCATTTAATGTTATTAATTAATGAATAAACAATTAGCATGTTCATTGTAAACCAAACGAAAACTATGTGAAATAAATGAAAATGAAATTGTCAGTGTTTTGGGTATGTTTTTTATTTTTTTAAATTTTGAAGTGTTTTTCGTTACTTTTACTATGTTTAATTACTTGGAACTAATAGATTATTGTGTAAGCTTTAATTTAAGCTTAAAAACAATTGATTTGGTACAGTAGTTTAAAAGTTATTTACAGTTTACTAAAATTTTTTTGAATAATTTGAATTTTTTGTTTGACAGTAAAACGTTTTTTTTAACGTAGGCAACTTTTTATACGCAATTTGGTTTTAAGAACTTATGTTACAAACTGCTTTGAATTACAATTATTTTGTTTATTAAATTAAATATAATTGTCGATTGTTTTGTAAGTTAAAAAAGTAAATAAATAATTTGTAAATCTGTTAAATTTTAATTTATAATTTGACAGTTTTGATTATTTTTAGTTCTAAACTCACCGTCAGGCAGCGCTAGTGTTGAACTCTTTGCTGTGCTGCGCTGATTGGCTGTAACCAGCTGTAACTTTAAAAACTGAAAGATTCTTTTGTTTTACTGTCAAAACAAATAAATATAAATCATAATTTATGTATAGCTGGTAAAACACAAAAAGTAATAAAAACGGTACATTAAAATACTATATAACTCTTTTGTATTTAGTTTAAGCTTCAACTATTGCGCTTAACTTCCATTGTTTAAATTCAACAATGCACAAGGTAAGAAAATCATAAAATAATTTATTTTAAAATAAACAGCTAAATAAATAAGTAAGCAGGAATATTTTGGGTATATAAACTGATGCATAACAATTGTTCCAACATTGATTAACTCGACACTGAAGTTTCAACAAACTAACCAAACAATGAAAGGCTTCGCATTCATCTTAGTTGCTATGGTTGTTGCCGTTCAAGGACAACTTGTTGTAGGACCTGGTGGAGTTGGTTTAGGACTTCCTCCAGTAGGTGTTGGTTTCGGATATGGTAGGGTTGGTTATGCTGGATATCCTTACCGCAAAGCAGAGTTATCATCTGATGTTACCTACAATTACGACAACAATGGTGATTCTTGCGTTTGCCAAGCAACAATTCAAGCTGGTGAGTTCTTTTCTTTAAATTAAATTATGAAATATGGTTGTAAAAATTGTTTATGTTTTAAGGTACAACTTGTGACAATGACGTTGATGAAGATTCAATTGAAAGTGCTGAGTATTCTAACACGATGGATCGCAAGTCCCGTCTTAGGAACGTGAGGTATGGTAAATATTAATTGATCCATATTGATGTTTTGTTTGGAGAAATATATCGTGTTTAATAATGAATAAATAAATTATATAAAATGATTGTGTGTTTTCTTTTATTTCTACATTTATTAATATTAAAATGTGTATTTACCTTTTATTAATGTTATGTTTCGTTTGTTTCATACATTTGTATCTTTGGTAACTTAAGTTGAGAATTTTTAAAGCAAACGGTACGAAGCTGAATGGCTTAATGTATAAGGAGGTTGCCTTTCACCCAGGCGGCACGGGTTCGATACCCGGTGGCTGCGAAACTTTTAGGAGAAAAAAAATTCTGGAATAAAATTCAGAAATAAATGCGAATTAACATTACATACAAAGAAAGTGTATGT
>JARJDS010045424.1:0-16801 GCA_030264155.1 Atheta pasadenae
TGTTTTCAAAAAATCAAAAAATGGATCAACTTTGATCTCCAAAATAAAATACTTCAGGGATGTTTTATGGATTGAATTTAGTCATAGGTTGAAAAGGAACTCTTAATCTATAAAAGGAGAATAAGAACAAGAAAATTAACCAATATGGAGAGGAGATATGGGAAAATTTCCATAACGTGTTTTCAAAAAATCAAAAAATGGATCAACTTTGAGCTCCAAAATAAAATACTTCAGGGATGTTTTATGGATTGAATTTAGTCATAAGTCGAAAAGGAACTCTTAATCTATAAAAGGAAAATAAGAACAAGAAAATTGACCAATATGGAGAGGAGATATGGGAAAATTTCCATAACGTGTTTTCAACAAATCAAAAAATGGATCAACTTTGAGCTCGAAAATAAAATACTTCGGGGATGTTTTATGGATTGAATTTGGTCATAAGTCGAAAAGGAACTCTTAATCTATAAAAGGAAAATAAGAACAAGAAAATTAACCAATATGGAGAGGAGATATGGGCAAATTTCCATAACGTGTTTTCAAAAAATCAAAAAATTGATCAACTTTGAGCTCCAAAATAAAATACTTCGGGGATGTTTTAGGGATTGAATTTGGTCATAGGATAAAGCACAACTCTTAAACTATATAAGAAAAATTAGGGAAGTGAATTCGAGTATTATGGAAAAAACGTATGACCAATTTTCAAAGCGGTGTTTGAAACCTATAAGCATAATTAACTACAATCGGCAATTAATACATTTATTCTCCATATCACATTGTCACGTTAACAATTAATAACAAGTTTCTACATTTATTTTGTTTCTTGATAAAGCCACACACAAAATTAGCTGTGTACGCTTGAAAAATGTTCAATTATTTGTCAATGTAGAGAACATACTAACATTTGTTCACATTGTGCTATATTTTTAAACATTTATAACCATAATATTCAACCAATAAATATAATTTGAACCAACATTAAACATTAACATTAAGTTCTACAATGCGTGTATGAACTTACACAACAACTTACATTTATTTACGTATATTGGTAATTGTTTTTTTATAGTGTTATTTTACTTCTACCTCATACTTCTTCCTGTGGCTTTAATGAAATGTGGGTTGCATATAGTTAACATATCAATATATTCCAGTTGAAGTGATTTAATTTTTATTTAATTCATTTATTTTCTTCCCATTTGCATGTTGTACAATTTATGGTATATTCCTCTCTGTTCCAAAAGCTCAGCATGTGTCCCCCTTTCAGCAACCACACCTTTATCAATAACACAAATCACATCAGCGTCTTGAATTGTAACCAAACGATGCGCAATCGTAATACATGTTCTTCCTGATTTTGCTTTATCCAAAGCTTCTTGTACAATCTGCAATTCAAAAATTATTGTAACTCCCAAATCCAAATAAATTTTAATCAGTACACTTAAAGTAAATACATACCTTCTCACTTTCTGTGTCAAGCGCTGAGGTCGCTTCATCCAAAAGCAATATTGGCGGATCTCGAACTAAAGCTCTAGCTATCGCAACTCTTTGTTTTTGACCACCAGAAAGTTGTGTACCTTTATCACCAAGTCTAGTTTCATAGCCCTAAATTTCCAAATTTAAAATAAAAATTCAAAAATATAAAGAAAAAACATTTAAACTTACAAGTGGTAATGATGCAATAAAATTGTGTATATTAGCCTTTTTCGCAGCATCTATAACCTCATCTATTGGTACATCTCGAGTATTATCACCATAACCTATATTTTCAGCTATTGTTCTATCAAACAATGTCGGTTCTTGTGACACAATACCTAATTGTGAACGTAACGTAGATAACTTCATATATTTAATATTTCTCTCTGCAATTGTAACATAACCTTCCAAAGGATCGTAAAAGCGTTCCAATAATTGTACAATAGTCGACTTTCCACAACCACTAGGACCAACTAAAGCAATTGTTTTGCCGTGGTGTATAGTCAAGTTAAGTCCTTTCAAGATACTAGCATCCGGGCGTGATGGGTACGAGAAATAAATTTTATCGTAGGTTATATCAGCTTTTTTCTGAAAACAAAACCAATATCTAGATTTATTAAAGTTCATTTCAAATTTATTAAAGATGCTATAATCGTTAATATGTTCCATTTTAATAATATATGTAAGCAACCACGATTATAACCCTACAAATTATGTTAACAAATTCTTCTACTCACCGTTGACATAGGCATCGAATTACTTCCATCTTTAATCGCAGGTTGACGTTCTAACAATTTAATAAGTTTAGCCCCAGCTACCACACCTTTTTGAAAGTTTGGTGTGAAAGCTACCGCAGTACCAACTGCCCAAGCACCAGACATCATTCCTTGGAATACTCTAAACATTGTTATATTATTAATATTTAATAAATTAACAAACCAGTTCATTCTATACACTTGTAACTTACTTGTACATTAAATCATAATTCATATGTTCGTCTCTAACCAATGTGGCGCCATAATAAATAACAAATCCATAACTAAAAAACATTAAAGATCTAGCAGTACCCAAAACCAGTCCTCTAAAGTGAGCACTTTTCTTAGCTCGTCGATAATGTGGTCCCAAAAGTTCTAAATATTTAACGTGAAACGCTTTTTCGATTCCCAGCGAAGCAACAGTGCGAATATTGCCTATTGCTTCAATTGCATACTAAGCCAAACAAAAACAAACAAAATTAATAAACATAATCTAATAAACAAAAAATAACTTACTTTTGCAGAATCTTCAATAGAATCTTGACTACCATGAGTATTACTATTTACAATTGTAGCTTCGAAATAAATTGACAAGAAGATAACCGGAACAAACGCCATTGACACTAACGTAATCCTCCATTCGTAATAAAACGCAATGGCGATTGCAATACCCAAACTGGCTAAAGAATTTAAAGCTGTACCAATTGGTTGACCAGAAGCCTACATTAGAAACACAAACAAAACACGTTTAATTATATTGTATAATTTGGAGGTTAGAATTTACACCATATTGAATATATTTTATCAGTATAGTTGGTTGTCTATGTTATAATCACTAAATCAGCTGTTTACGTTTAAAAAACTTAAAGATTTTAATATTATGTTTACTTACACCCTGAATTCCTGACGCATCTGCTGATAAACTCGTACACAAAGCACCAACACCCCTCTCTGGTTTATCATACCACCCCATTTCTTGCTTCATCATCGTTTCAAACATCCTAGACCTAATTCTAAGCGTCAACTTCTCGCCGGATATACACAACAAATACGTTTGAATGAAAGCTGCTGCTCCGCATCCAATACCAATCAACAAAAAATACAAACTGAATTTATTGCCTTCAGTTCTCACATAATCATCATCCGGATGTGAGATAACTCCTAAAACACTGCCGTAAATCACAGCGTAAATCGGCATTGCAGAGCCTTGGATTGCAGCAAAGATAGCCCCAATAAAAATTAACAACCATTCCGGTTTATTAATCTTTAAAATCTCCCATAGTATCGCAAACGTTGACAGATTACTACCTAAATCAGTTTCTAGGTTAGTTTTGTTTGTGTTTTCAGGTAATAAACTCAATTGTCGCTGATAACCATTAAGATTTTTGGTTTCATCTTCGGCGTCTAGTTTGTTTTCTTCGGAATCTTGTTGGGTAACTTGTGCGGTTACTAGTTTGTAGTATGCCGATTTTTTTGCCATCAATTCTTCGTGCTTGCCATCTTCTATGACTTTTCCTTCGTTGATGACGATAATTCTGTCAGCTCCTCGAATAGTAGATAACCTGTGAGCTACTATAATGGTGGTGCATTCTTTACTCGCGTTATCTAAAGCTTCTTGCACTAAAGCTTCACTGTGAGTGTCCAACGCAGATGTCGCTTCGTCCAATAATAAAATCCCAGGATTTCGGACCAAAGCCCTCGCAATTGCGATGCGTTGTTTTTGTCCACCAGATAACTGAGCACCGCGTTCCCCAACTAAAGTTTGGTAACCGTTTGGTAATTTTTCAATGAAGTTATGAGCATTTGCTTTCTTCGCTGCAGTATAGACATCCTCTTTACTGGCATTTTGATTACCAAACTTAATATTATCTTCAATTGTTGTAGCAAACAACACTGGTTCCTGGCCCACAACTCCAATTTTTGACCTCAACCATTTCAAATCGTATTCTTTGATATCCACATTATCAATAACAACTTGTGATACTTCTCCGGTATTTTTTAACGAATCATAAAATCTCTGTATTAATTGTATTACCGTTGATTTTCCACATCCGGAATTACCAACTAACGCCACTGTCTCACCGCGTTTTATATTTAAATTCAATCCGTTCAATATTTTCACGCCTGGCCTTGATGGGTAGTGGAAATGCACATTGCGGAAAGATATATCACCTTGTATGACTTTCGGTTTGTATCCCGAACCTTTCGATAAATTTATTAAAGGTTTTTCGTCGATGACACTGAATATTTTTGCTGCTGCCGTTCGTGCCGCTGAAAATATCTGGAAGAATGGTGCGCATTGACCGAAATTCCATGTGGCCATTAGGATGTTGAAAAAAATGGTTAGCATGTTCGCTGGGGTGTAGACGCGTTCATTCGGGGGTAGGTCACGTTCGTCTATTATTAATTTAACACCGTAGTGAAATGACAATGAGTAGGAAGCGAACACAAATAACCACATGCACATTTGGTTTAAGGCCGTGAATAATCCGATGCGTATGTTGTTTGTTTTTGCGACGACGAGGTTTTCTTTGTAGCGATTGATTTCTTTTTGTTGACCGTCGAAGGCTACTACGGTGCGGATTGCGCCTAGGACTTCTTCGGCAATTGACGCAGCTTTAGCGTAGGCTTCTATTTCTTGTTTCACTAATTTACTGCTCAACTGAAACAAAATAAATATTCTGGTTACGTGAGGATATCGAAAAAGAAATGAAACATTTATTATGTGTTTGTGAACAATTGAAATCATAGTAGGCTTTGCCGAAGGAAAACAAAAACAAAAAAACATCAAATCAAAAGAATTGCACACATGCTTGTTTTGTTTTGTGTTTCAACTCAAATGAGCATTAGTAGGCTAAAATAACAAACAAAAAAAACTTTAATTTTGTGTTGCTTTGAAAGTAAATTAAAATGCACTTACCCAAGAAACAAGACCCATAGCTACCATTGATACTGGAAGGTAGATTAAACAAATTAAAGCAAGTTCCCAGCCTTTAACAAGACCTGTTATCAATCCGGAGAAGAAAACTGACAAGTAAAATGACACTGGCGCTATTTTATCACCGATTGCTTCTTCTATTTTGGACATATCCCTGAAACAAAGAATAAAACCAAAAGTAATGGGAGTATTAGAAATCGTTTTAGACTCAAGAACACAAAAATCTAATATTTCTAATTAAACAATCAAAAGGTATTTATAACAATAAGTAATTATATATTTTGCTATAACAAAATGGCGTTACATGTCATTGTAATGGAGGTTAAATAAAATTCAATTCAATTTCCAAGCCACGCGTAAAGTTCAAACATATTTTTGTGTATAATAACCCGCAAGTCGTTTACCATAATAAAAAAGCGTTTGAATTGCGTCATTGAAATCGTATTGTAATTGAAACAAATTCCTAACTACCACGCGGCATACATGTGCGGATTGTTCTAAATACTTTCCTAAGTAATTGTTACTAATTGTAAAATCAATGTTTCCATGACATTGCACTATGAAACAAATATATCAATTGACTCCCAGAATATAAATCATTGGTTAATTAAAAGAATACAAAACTCACTCAATAATTCGACTGCTGAAATCTCCAGTTTGATGCGTGTCATACCATGCGATGTCTTTGTTTAGCAATGACGACATGTATAACGATCGTATTTTTGATATCTAAACAATAAACATTAAGTATTGGTAGTTTTTTTTTGGTACGAAAGTAAAATGTTGAGGTTATGTAACTTACTTGTCTTGTAGCTGGCCAACTTATCAATAAAACACTTAAATAAGACAGGAAAACTATTAGAACACCCAGTATTAGGTTGTAGATTAGAAACATAGTAACACTGTCCATCATTTTTTCTTCGCCGTTTGCTAGAGTTGTGGTATTATTGACGTCGTCGCTGTTTATTAACATATGGAATTCGATTAAAGCCCCAGTTACATCTCCGAATAGAATGAAGGCTAAAGGGGTGAGTGCACCCGAAATGGCTGATAGCAACACGCCAAAAAACATGTAAAAGATGTCTAAACATGATGCAAATTTAAACTGAAAAAGATAAATTTAATTGTACATCTATTTTTTTAAATTTTTTTTTGGTAAATGATAGCACTAAAACTAGCATTAATAATTAAAATATCCAAAAAGTTTATTGCAGAAGTTGTAGATAATTAACCAATGAACAATTTATTTTAGTATAATTTTTTGATAAAACCTATCAGTTTCATGAAAATTACATAAAACTAAAATAAAGTCGCTTCTTTTTCAAATATTTCATCATGTATTTTGATACAAAAACAGCAAATTCTGTTATTTCCAATTATAATATCAAAAAATGTTTGTAACAAAAATTATAGATGATTAACCAATAAACAATTTATGTGATTATCATTTTTTTTCATAAAACTAACCAGTTTTAATAAACATTTATAAAACAAAGATAAAGTCGCTCGTAATCCAAAAACCGAAAAATCCATTATTTCTAATTGAAATATCAAAAAATGTTACTAACAAAAGTTCTAGCTAGTAAACTAATGAACATTATCTTTTTAAAACATTTTTGATGGAACGCACAAGTTTTAAGAAAAATACATAAAACTAAGAAAAAGCGCTACTAATCCGAAAAAGTCATCGTACTTTTAGACACAAAAACTGATATTTCTAATTATAATATCAAAAAAATTAATAACAAAAGTTGTAGCTAGTAAACTTATAAACATTACATCTTTGTAACTATTAGAACCTATTAATTTTGATAAAAATACAAACATTTACGCCCTTTTGAAAATATTAAAATCTAACATATGCAACTCAAAGAGCATTAACAATCCGCAAATATTGTTTTTGTAAATATTTCAACTCAAAAACACTTACCAATGCAAAAAACGAAACATTTGGTAAAACTTCTTCTTTCTTCTCATTGTTATCTTCTTTTTTCAACTCATTAGCCTTTACATTACCATTAACTGCATCCGTAGCACTCACTTTTGATTTACTTTTCATATTTATATTGTTTCCTTGTAAATGCTCACTGTCCACACTAATTGTTTATTTTTTGACGTGTATCTAATAAATCTTAACCTCAAACTGCCAAATAAAACGCGAACAACTTCAATTTAACTTGAATACTGGAAACTAAACACTAAAACGTGTAACTATTAAACTTAAATCGTCTATGCAAATGAAATGTTAAAGCTTGTGGCAATTTAGTTTGTTTGACAGCGCAAAGCTCTCGTCGTCGTTTAACCGCCGCAATTCGTGCGCATGTTTATGTACTCTTGCCAAAAAAGCGCAATTCCCCACGCGCTCACTCACACATACACGGTAAACCAAACAAAACCAACGAATTAATAATATTGTACAAGGTATGGCAAGATTATGAAATTATTACTTATTACATTGTGTAATCTGATTAAATTGTTTGAATAGATCATTTGCGGATTCGTGTTCTTATTCTTATCTTGGTTTAGAGATAAAACTTTTCTAACACTTTTACACTCTGTTGTTTTTTTATCACTTAAGACATATTACGACTTGTTGCACGTTTTTTTTTTTTTTGATTTTCTATTTAAAATATAAACAAATATAAAGTTTTTATATTGAATTCCCGTACATTTGTAATTAAATTGTTTAATGTTAATGTTTCAACGGTAAACTTGTGAAAATACGTTTTACTTTCCGTACATCTAGATCTAACTATGAACGCGTATATTTAGGTTGGAAAAGTATTGATTATTTTCTTCAGTGCGTAGGCGTGGATAGTAACACATCAAACAAACAAAAAATAACAAAAACAAAACAATTAGTACTTGTCAGATGGTTTTATTGGTATTACAAAGTAGGCGGTGCCTATTCTGTTTGTTTGTTTAAAATATATGTTTTTTGTTTTTGTTTCATATGCGCTTTTTAACTTATGCAACCTGTTCAGCAATAATTTTCAATTTTTTAATTAAATGAATCAAAAACTTTATAAGTATTAAAGTCTTTAATAATATTTACAAGACAATAAACTTAAACCTACAAGTCCTTGAACTCTTTAAACAAACAAAGGTAATTTGACAACATAAGAACTTGAAAGTAATCATCATAAACGAATAACGTTTGATGTTTACAATAGACTTTAATTTAAAAGTCATCAATGTGTGTTGGGTTGCATACCATCTAGTATACATATTTTTACATTTTGACTGGGTACTTTATTATTCAGTTAATATTATCACAAAACGATAATATCATAAATGACATTCACCGCCGCCGCCATTGACATTACGAGTTATTTAATATGCGTTAATGTGTTCTCATGTTACAAACGTGCATTATTACTAATTAATGAATTGGTAAATTACTCATCAGTAACATTATAATGTTTAATCGCATTATTAGGTTTTATTAATTTTTTAGATGCAATGTATGCAACCAAAGTTTCTTATCGGTATATCCAGTTTATAGGTTAGAATTGTGGTTAGAATCGTATTAGGTAACACATAACACTAAAACTATAAAAAGACCTTACAAGGTTGAACATAAACAACTAACTTTATTTAAAACAGGAGATTAGTTTTAAATAAAGTTAGTTGTTTGAAAACTAAAAGATTTTATTTATCAAATATATATCGCCAAAAAGCATAATACTTATACATTCAAAGACATTTAAAACATTTTCTGATACTTAATAATTAATTTATGGAATTAAATCTAATTAACTAGAATTAATTTATATATAAATGCACATTAATGGTGATTATACTGTAGTAACAAATTATTTACATAACACGCCCTTAAACGCCAGCATTTAAAAACATAAATCTGTCTTTTTTTTCTTAAGAACTTTCTAATCAATTAATTTAACAAAGATCTTAATCTTTTCCCCTTCCCATTTGCATGTTGTACAATTTATGGTAAATGCCTCTGTGCTCTAAAAGCTCAGCATGTGTCCCCATTTCAGCAACCACGCCTTTATCAATAACACAAATCACATCAGCGTCTTGAATCGTAACCAAACGATGTGCAATCGTAATGCACGTTCTTCCTGATTTTGCTTTATCCAAAGCTTCTTGTACAATCTGCAAGTTAAAAATTATTTTAAATCCCAGATCCAAATAAATTATAAACAATACACTTAAAGTAAATACATACCTTTTCACTTTCAGTGTCAAGCGCAGATGTCGCTTCATCCAAAAGCAAAATGGCGGGATCTCGAACCAAAGCTCTCGCTATAGCTATTCTTTGTTTTTGACCACCTGAAAGTTGTGTACCCTTCTCACCTAACCTAGTTTCATAGCCCTAAATTTAAAACATTTAATGAAAATCTCAATTACCAATAAAATTTAAACAAAAAAAACCTACCAGTGGAAGAGATGTAATAAAAGTATGTATATTAGCTTTTTTGGCCGCATCCATAACCTCTTCAATATCAACTTCTCTACTGGTATCACCATAACCTATATTTTCGGCTATGGTTCTATCAAATAGGTTCGGTTCTTGTGACACAATACCTAATTGTGACCGTAAAGTTGATAGCGTCATGTTTTTAATGTTTTTCTCGCCCAAAGAAACAACACCCGAGTGTGGGTCGTAAAAGCGTTCCAACATTTGAATTATTGTTGACTTTCCACATCCACTCGGGCCTACTAGGGCCACAGTTTTACCGTGGAGTACTTTAAGGTTTAAACCACGTAAAATCGTCACTTCTGGTCGTGTAGGATACGCAAACTTAATCGACTCGTAATTAACATCAATATTTTTCTGTTCAAATAAATAAAACACATATAAATGAAAATTATGATGAAAAGATTTTCTTTGTTAGAAATTACCATGGACAAAGACTTCGATTGGTTACCATCTTGAATAGCAGGAATTCGATTTAAAAGTTTAATCAATTTTTTAGCAGCTACAATACCAGCGTGGAAATTTGGTGTAAATGCAACCGCTGTCCCCATTGCCCAAGCACCAGCTGTTAATGCTTCAGTAACCCTTAAATTAAAAAAAAACGTTAAATTAACTTTCGAGGTTAAATCACGTGATTAAATTAAATTAAATGAACCAAATACTTACTTATACATTAACGAATAATCCATATGTTCATCTCTAATCAAAATCCCCCCATAGTAAGTTGTGACAGAATAACAGAAAAACATTAAACTCCTTGCAAATCCAAGAACAATACCGCGCATGTGCGCACCGCGTTGACTACGTTTATAATGCGGCCCCAATAATTCCAAATACTTAACATGGAAAACTTTTTCGATACCAAGCGATGCAACTGTACGAATATTACCGATTGCTTCAATGGCGTATTTCGCCGAATCTTCAATCGAGTTTTCACTACCCGAAGTGGCGTTGTTTACCATCACCGCCTCCAAATAGATAGAAACAAAAATCAACGGAATAAAACACAGCGTGACTAAAGTTAAACGCCATTCGTACACAAACGATATAATTATCGCAATACCCAAACTAGAAAGTGAGGTTAAAGCTGTTCCAATTGGTTGACCAGCTGCCTACAACACAACAAAAACTATCAAAAACAAATCAACTTTTTGTATTGTCTAATCTTGACACGTCTCTGTCATGCGCAAGAAAATTAACTTCCATAATTTTATTGTTGTCACGTTATCACTTGTTTTTACTTGTTTTCACTTGTTTTTACTCACCCCTTGTATGCCAGAAGCATCATTTGACAATTGTGTGCACAACGCACCGACGCCATGTTCGGGAATATCAAACCAACCAATTTCCTGCTTCAAGATCGTTTCAAACATTTTCGTCCTGATGCGTAACGTTAATTTTTCGCCGGATATACATAACATGTAAGTTTGTACAAAAGCAGCTAACCCACAAGCAATAGCAATGAAACAAAAGTATAACGAGAATTTGTTTCCTTCCGTTTGGACGTAATTATCGTCTTCAGCTGATAACACCTAAAATGTCACATGCAGTTCATCAAAACGTAGTAGCATCAATGGTAAAAATTTACCCCAACAACATCACCAAAAATAACAGCATACAAAGGAATACTCGATCCTTGAACAATAGCACCGATTGATCCTAACAATATAAGCCACCATTCTGATTTGTTCATTTTCAAAACTTCCCATAAAACCCTCCATGTGCTATATTTAGTTACATTCTCAGTTTTTGTGTCTTTAACTGCCAGTTGATGATCGTTCGAAATTGATTCCCGGGATAACTGAGCTTTTTCAATGGATGACTCGTCTAGAATTAAACAAAACCTTTACAACCTAACCTAACTCTTAGCACTTTACGATTGTGTCATAACATTGTGTCGATTATTTTCTATATAAATTATTGGCAATCTAAACAAAAAACTTACTACTAGAGTTTGTACCCTGCTCCTCAGTATCAGTAACTTGTGCAGTGACTAAATTGAAGTAAGCACCCTTTAAAGCCATTAACACATCATGTTTTCCATCTTCGATTACTTTACCCTCATGCACAACCACAATTCGATCAGCTCCTCGAATAGTTGATAACCTGTGAGCTACGATGATTGTGGTACACTCTTTACTCGCATTATCTAATGCGTCTTGTACCAAAGCTTCGCTGTGTGTATCAAGCGCAGATGTCGCTTCGTCCAACAACAAAATGGCAGGATTCCTAACCAAAGCTCTAGCAATCGCGATACGTTGCTTTTGCCCACCCGATAACTGCGCACCGCGTTCCCCCACCATTGTTTGATATCCGCTTGGTAATCTTTCAATAAAACTATGCGCGTTAGCTTTCTTTGCTGCTTGCTCAATATCTTCAAACGAAGCGAGTTGATTCCCAAACCGTATATTCTGTTCAATCGTTGTAGCAAACAACACTGGTTCTTGTCCTACAACACCAACCTTCGATCTTAACCACTTCAAATCGTAATCTTTAATATCCACATTGTCAATAACAACTTGTCCATTAATGGGATCGTAGAACCTTTGTAATAATTGAATTACAGTCGATTTTCCACAACCGGAATTACCGACAAGCGCCACCGTTTCTCCTTTTTTTATATCCAAATCTAATCCTTTCAAGATTTTTACATTTTGTCTTGATGGGTAGTCGAAATAGACATTTTTGAATCGAATATTAGCGTTAAATTCCACCGATTTAATGCCATTGCTTTTAGATAAATTAATCACCGGTGGTTCATCAATCACCGAGAAAATTTTTGCGGCAGCTGCTTTGCCGGAAGCAAACATTTGGAAGAAGGGAGCGCATTGGCCGAAATTCCACGTTGCGACCAAGATGTTAAAAAATACTGTAATCATATTTCCAGGTGTGTACGTTCGTTCATTATCAGGTAAATCCCTTTCGTCTAGGATTAGCTTTACGCCGTAATAAAAGGATAATGCGTAGGACAAGAATACAAAACACCACATGAAACCGTTGTTACACGCAGTAAAGAATCCACGTTTTATGTTATTACTTCTTGCAACGCTTAACGAGCTCTTGTACCGACTTATTTCGGAGTGTTGACCGTCGAAAGCAAAAACGGTACGGATTGCACCCAAACATTCTTCAGCGATTGATGCTGCTTTGGCGTAAGCTTCCACTTCACCTCTTACTAATTTATTACTAACCTAAAAATTACAAATTACATACAACACCATCTATTGTAAAAGTTTTAAACTTTAAAGTGTGATAAGATTATCTTACCCAAGATACTAATCCCATCGCAATCATTGATACGGGACAATAGATTAGACACATTAAGGCAAGTTCCCAACCGTAGATTAAACCAGCGACGAGTCCACCAATAAAAACAGCCATGTAATAAACAAACGTGGCGATTTTATCACCAATGGCTTCCTCGATTTTGCGTAAATCTCTTTAAAATAATATTACAACATATTACAGTTAATTTTAATTAGATTTTACGTTATATTTTCACAAATAAGTTTGAAAGTACAGCATTGTACAGTACGAAATACTGAACTGTCAAACAGCTGATAAGAACTTGAGAACCAATCAGAACGTAGTTTTAATATAGGCAACTAAACTAACATTTTCAGAAATACAACATTGTAAATTTATATTCTTAAATGTTTGCAATCTTTTCAACCTATTTATAAATTAATTGCGAAATTATTTAAGTTATTTAGACATTCAGTAATAATAATAGTTCCACACTTTGTTTCATATGACCTTGATGCTCCTTGGCCGCATACTTACGCCATTGACATGTTTGGAACGCGCTTTAATTGTTCAATTTAACTCGTTCCCTTTTTATCATCTCACAATATCAAGTATTGTAATAGGCTTAAACGATTCGTGTCTGTTTCTAACGTTTGATGGCAATATTTACTAATTGCGACAAGTAACAAACTCGTCAAAGTTAAAAGTCACCACACGCGTTTCATTTCGGCGTCGAAAGTGATTTAAATTTAATTGTATGCCTTGGTATTCACTTTTTTATTTATAGATTAAGTTTTAAAGAATGTTCATTACAAAGTATTTTATCATTTTTTATGCAATTCTGTCATTATTTTGTAAAACGCTTGTTATCAGTCAAGAGTACATTACCACGCCATGTATATAATTGTTTGACAGTTTACGAAGATGACGAAGATTTTGACGTTGTGTCCTGTGATTAATGCACAAACAAACTTAATACTTTGGTTTATTAATTGTTAAACGAAATTATTTATTGATTTGAGAGACTTCTAAGATTATTATTAAAAGTAACAACATTGAATACTAAAATATGTCAGTCCGTTTACAGTCCATTAGTTATATATGATATGATATGATACATGCGCGTTATAGATGCGCGTCAATGTACGCCAACAAACCGTTAAAATCTATGTTTCGATACACAAAATACACAAGTCTGCACAAAATAATCAATAAATACATAAAAACTTACTCTGTAATACGACTGCTAAAGTCACTCGTTTGGTGAGTATCATACCAAGATATATCCTTGTTTAAAACCGCGGCCATGTACAACGAACGAATTTTTGCAATCTGTAACATAACCCCAAAATACCAAACCGAGCAATTAAAACATTTTATGAAAATACAAGAAAAAAAACAACTAAAAAGTTATTTTTAGTATTTTAACAATGCAATAATGAACAAAAAGTTTGGTTTAAGCAAATAAAAAATAATTACCTGTCTAATTGCCGGCTTACTAATTAAAAGAACACTTATGTATGTTAATGCAACAATAATAACACCCAAGGCACAATTGTAAATCAAATAGTTTGTAACACCATCCATTAACTCTTCTTCGTGTCGTTTTAATTCCGTTTGATTGTGAGCATTTTCCGAGTGGACAAACATTTGAAAATTAACGAAAACTTCAACTAAATCACCAAAAAGTACAAACAAAACTGGTGATAACCCACCAGTTATTACTGATAGTGATAGGCCAATCAATATCATGAAAATGTCGCTACATGTTGCGAATTTGAACTAAAAAATGTAATAATTAGTAATTATTTAATAAATAACTAAATTATTCTGACAACTAACCAACTGAAAAAATGGAACATCCGGTGGTTCAACTTTTTTTTCTGTATCCTTTTTCTCAATTTGTTTCTCATTTGTTTTTGCTCTGTCATAAAACAAGAAAAAGAAAATTTTAGTCTTAAACACAACATGACCTTAATATTTCATATTCGTCTATTTTTAAATGTTTCACCACGGGAATCTTACTTTTTTTTGCTTTTACCATTGACATTGGATAGTTTCAGATGTGCGTCAAGTTCAAGATGTGCGTTTTCCGTTTGTAAATCCACTTTCTCACTCTTTTCATCGTTCACAATCTCGTCCTTAATCTTCATCGTTGTATTTATTTAGGTCCAGAATATAGTAAATTTGACAATGTCAATGTCAATTTTAATTATGTATAAATATTCCACACAAATTTTAATAATTAAAGGCGACAAATTACAAAATCATGTTTTAATATTAATACATTTTAATATGTTTGAAAGTATCGAATATAATTTATTGCCTGTAATTGTCACAATAGGTGTTTATGTTTTATGTTATCAATTTAATAATCTGATAAAACAAACGTGTGCGATTTAGTTGCAAGTTTTTTTTATGGGAACCGGTTCGTGTTGCGGCAAGCGTACAACTGAATTGAGAATCGTGTCCTGACGCATTAAAAAGTACTGAAAATAGATAAGCGTTACTTACCAATTATATCACACTGAAAACCAAAGCATACTTCAAATTAAGCATATAACTATTAAGTAGAATAATACGAGTGTAATTGTTTAAAAAAGTCATTGATTTTTTTAAATGTTTTATTGGTCTATAATCTAAATCTTAATATATGATAAATGGTTTATTGCGAAATATTATGTGTTTGTACAAAATGAAAGTTAATTAGAATATGAATTTCAGCACGACTTTTTGTGTATGTTGCGAGGATCAGTAACAACCGGTGGTCGAGTAGTATCATTTCCAGTTGTTGATCAGGAGATCGCAAGTTCGTATCTTCAGAATCGAGAAATCAATTTCCGGATTACTCAATACGCCAAGGGGAGACTGTACGGCTGGGGTAGGTCCAAATTACAGGTTAGTAACTTTTTTCGTAAATTAAGCGTAAATGCAGATATGCGTGTATTGTGATACTCTTGTGCTCTGATCCGTTCTTTGTGTAAAGAATTTACGTTTATAAGGTTACATTTATTTGCGTTTATACCACTTAACATTAAAAGGGTCAAATTTGGCGTCGGGGTTATAAGTGACATTAGCATCTTTTTTTTTTAAAGACTATATGTATTTATGTGTCTAATTATTTTTTGTCACAAATATAATATTTTTATTTAAACTAAGATAAGAAACTGTGATTGTAGTTAATAAATATTCTTGTATGTCATTTATGTTGTAACATTTTACATTTTTAGTGAAACGACCAGCCCCGGTGCGAAGCTAGAAGTTACAGACCTTTTTGCGTATGTACATAACATTCGTTGATGTCACTGACAACCTTGAATGTTTTTATAACGTTAAGGCAGTGGTCTCCAACCTTTCTGTACATGCGCGCCCTTAAAAAAGAACGATGGCGCCCCTAAATGATCAACAATCTAATTTCATTAATACTTAACTGATATTATAATTTATTTAAATAAAATTCAAAAATTTTCATTGCGTCAAATGTTGAGAATAGCCGAATTAAATTTGTAAAATTCATGCTTCATACATTACCAATTGTATGTGATTTGCCCCCGAGTCGGCACCTTACAAAATTAGTTTGTAATATGTCCCAAATAACAATTGCAATCCATTGGTATTAATATGAAGTGACCATGCGTCCGCATTAAAATCGAGAGTTGTGGCTTAAGCTAGTGCGTAGAAATATGTTCTTATCAATATCATCAATAATACTGAAAACGCGAATTATGGCATAGCAACGCACGCCGGGGGAGCGGGAACTGTTAGTATATGTTGTATAATCCACCCCACCTTCTCTCTTCTTTCTCTCTACTGTTGTAAAACCCTCTTTTCTTCTCTCTACACACACACACTACTCTCTCTACTGTCTAATTGGTTTTATTTTAGTTTGTCAGGCTGCCTCTCTCTCGGTTCAGTGGAATGGTTTTAACACAGAAACACGTATCA
>JARJDS010045447.1:0-17557 GCA_030264155.1 Atheta pasadenae
AAAACTAAGAAATTGCCCAACTTTGAAGGCTAAAATAAAATACTTCGGGGAATATTTTTGGACTAAATTTGGTCATACGATAAAGCACAACTCTTATACTCTATAAGAAAAATTAGGGAAGTGAATTTGAGTATCATGGGAAAAAGTTATGACCAATTTTCAAAGCGGAGGTTGAGAAAAACGAAGAAATTGTCCAACTTGGAAGGCTCAAATAAAATACTTCGGGGAATATTTTTGGACTAAATTTGGTCATACGATAAAGACAACTCTTAAACTGTATAGGAAAAATTAGGGAAGTGAATTTGAGTATCATGGAAAAAAGTTATGACCAATTTTCAAAGCGGAGTTTGAGAAAAATGAAGAAATTGCCCAACTTTGAAGGCTAAAATAAAATACTTCGGGGAATACTAGTAAACTCAGTGAATCCGAACTCTACTCGGAGTAGAATAAGTAACCGTACCCTTGGTGTAAAACTTTTAAAATCAGTTTAAAATCTCCTGAACCAGCAAATATCTCACACTTAAAAGTAGTAGTAGGGGTAGTATAAAATATTTGGAAACCACAGCCTGAAATCACTTGAAATGGGAAAATAATTTGAATGTAAATCAACATATTTGACATTTTTTTATTCAACATTTTTTATATTCCTTAGAATATTGTACAAAATTATTCAATTAAAATACACAATAACAGAGAGATACAGAAGAATACTTTACAGAGCTCTTTGCAAAGTTGACAGTCAATAGCAGGTCAACAGCCAGCAAATCATTTGGCATCGAAAACATTCGCAGTTTTTCGGACAACATCTGAAACAAAAATTATAACACCGTTGCGTTCCCAAAATGTATAAAACGTAATAAAACGCAAGAAAACGTAAAGTACAAGTGTTGCTTGGAGTCCCCGCGAGATGGGAGTTAATATCAATAGAATTCTTGACATTTTTTATTGTCTCTTGGGATCTGCCTTGGAATGGACATAACTTATTTTAAAATTTATACTACAACAAATGTATACTGAATTATTAAAAAATTATATTCTTATTTATTTTACTATTGAGTGAAATAAGTATAAATTAAAATCAATACTTTGAATTCATTATATGCAACTGAACATACACCAAAGTTCACAAATCCAATACGAATAAATTGAAATAAATAGACACGAAACAAAACACCAACTGGTGATAACAAAATAACCGAGATAACAAATTGAAACAAGTCATAGTTTTAGTAATTATTTAAAATATATAACACCAAAACGAATAGACTGGTTTACATTCTACATTGCTCTACATCACTCTACATCTATTCTCCATATTACAGCTGTTTTCGGTACGTAGCAGTTTGACCAAGTTTGACACAGTTTCTGCGCATTTTGCGCCGCAGAACATAATCTTTGCGCCGCGGTTATTTGTGCATTCATACTGCGCTCCTGCGATCGTAAACACCACAGGTAAACACTAGTAAACATTCGACGTTCAACTCCACAGTTCAACTCCAAGCAACCTTGCAGCGTGCATCGCGCAGCGCGAATCGGCGCAGATACTCGAATGTCATCCGAAAACAGCTGATTAAATCCACAGAAAACAACTTAATCTTCTTCACCGATTATTTGCTTCGATTCTGTATCAACACTCGCAGTGCAAAGAACAACTTA
This sequence comes from Atheta pasadenae, assembly GCA_030264155.1. Classification (NCBI taxonomy): domain Eukaryota; kingdom Metazoa; phylum Arthropoda; class Insecta; order Coleoptera; family Staphylinidae; genus Atheta; species Atheta pasadenae. The sequence continues at coordinate 1,657 of JARJDS010045447.1, forward strand.
AGCAAGTGGCATGATTGTGCTGCTATTGTTGCTTGGGAATGTCTTGTTGTACGACGTCGTGACGTGCGTCTCGCAGCATCCAGTGCTAATCGTGGTGTCTTACGATGCATTCCGATATAATTATTTTGAGAAGAATGGCTCGGTCTACATGGATAAACTACGTCAAGAAGGAACGTACGCTGATTATATGATCAACGTATTTCCGACGAAAACCTTTCCCAATCATCATAGTATTGCTACTGGGCTGTATCCAGAAAGTCATGGGGTTGTTGGCAACTCTTTCTATGATCCCAAACTTAAGCGGGTTATCAAGATGAGTGAAGAAATGTGGACTTTCAATAATGATATTATTCCTATTTGGGTAAGTTTGATTTCAAGTTTCTTAAGATTTTAATAACTTATAAGTTCCAACTGATTTGGTGGACACAGTTAATTCATGTACACAGTTACAATCAAAGAAAATTCAGTAAAAATCAATTTAATCGGTTAATTTAAATTGTTTATTTATATCATTCAATAGATCATCCAATAACATATCTATTTACATTGTTTTATTTTATTTTTTGTTTTGTATTATTCATTTTCTTTAATATAGACAACTTTGTTTACACCAGCTTGATGTGTTTCAAAACTTATATTTTCAAGTAAAAAACTAAAGGTAAAAAATTACTTTTGATTACATATTTTTGTTCTATTTTTACAAAGAACAGTTGTTTTGTGTGATTTTCTAATCCTAATTATGCTGAAACTTGCTTGTTACAATGATAATATTACAAATACCTGTTATATTTGCATAATTCTTGCCATTAGTTGAAATATTTCTTTCTTATTACAAAACTACAACAAAATTACACTTACAACATGCGGAGAAGGTTACTACTGATTTTTACAACTATTGATGCGTGGGATAATTCTATTCTATATAATATATACTTTACTATACATACTTCCATAGACAATGTATATTCCGAGATATATTTCTAATTTCAAGTAATTCAATTGAAATTTGTCTCAGTTATTCGATCGGCCAACTTAAAATAGTCAGTTTAGAAATAAACGCGTATAAAGTTTTAATGTCCTCTATAATCCTATAGATGCGGTAAAATCAACAATTGAACTTTTTTAATTACTTTTTTCTTATAAAACTAACGGCATAATATTTTTAGGACTCGAAAGAATTTTTGAATATGTTTGAAGAACACCTTAGAATATTAACTTAAAAAGAACCAATATAATCAGACAGTCAGACATACTCTTGAACTGTTTTGATAACAAGTTGTTATTATTTGCATGCAAAGTTTCCAAATATAGACAGTTTATCTTATATTATTATGTGAAAATAACAATATAATTACGACACAAACATAACAGAAGTTACCAATATATTTTTTATGTGACATCTTGTACTCACAATCAAAGTCGAGTTTTCACCCATGTAATATTTCATTAAACTGAGACATTTCCTAATTAAAAATTATTACTACTTTGCGGTATAATTTCTCTGAATTATTTTCATTAATAATTACTGTTTGATTGATTGTCTATAATTATTAATTACTAGTTTTTAATGAACGGTGCGACGCACGTCATTGTATACAAACTTTGTATGGATATACATATTTGTTAATGTTGTAAAATGTGTTTAAAAAGAAATAATAATTAAAACCTAATTAACTCACTAATAATATATTTATAAAAATTGTAACGTCATGTTATCTTTTTTATGTTACTCAGACTTTGAATGAAATGCGAGGTGCTGATCGATATTCCGGATCAATGATGTGGCCTGGTGCAAAATATTTATACAACAATAAGAACATAACATACATGCAAGACTGGGACATTGATGCCGATTGGTACAAGCGCATTGATACTGTAAGTAATAAAATGTTAACATTAAAAACATTTATTGTTAATTGTTATTTTTTTATGTTAAAGGTTATTTCATGGATTAAAAATCCAACAAAACCAGCCAATCTAGTCATGTTGTACTTTGAGGAACCAGATACACATGGGCACGTTTACGGACCTGAGTCGGACACGGTTTTTAATCTTTTAAAACGTTTGGATAATATTACACGATATTTAGATGTAATTTTATTTCGTAATTAATTATTTTATGTTGAATGTGTACTAGTGAAATTTTTAGGACCAACTGCACGCGAACGACCTCGCCGAGTATGTCAATGTTATACATTTGAGTGACCATGGCATGAGTTCCGTGAGTCCGCCGAATTTCATTAACATAACGAAATTCTTGAAAAGTAATACTTATGAGATTGCTGATACGTCGCCTTGTTTGCATATTATTCCGGATTCAGGTAGGGCATAAATCAATTAATGGTCACTTCACTGTTTATCAAAGGGTTACCTAGGCGTGGACACAACCAAATGTCTATTTTATTTAAATTAGGCCAAGGCAGGCCAAGGTATATTTCGATCGATTAACGTTTGGGTTTTAATTACGTTTATACTTGTCGTTATAGTAGGCAACTCTTCATACATCTAATTTAATGCTAGTCTCCAAAAATATTTTTAAATATATTTTTTGATGATTAGTATTGTATGTTAAATTTGGAGATTTTAAACATCAGTGTTTTTTTGTTCAGATAACAGTATTTTTTTTTCAAGATTTTCAATTTGTGTCTTTGTATAACATCATATGAGCATAGTAGTGATATAAATCCTTATATAATTACCACTATTGTAGATTATACACAAGAAACATACAAAAACTTAAAGCAAGCATCCCGGGAACATGGAAACTTCTCTGTATATTGGAAAAAAGACCTACCAAGCAAATGGCACTTTAAAAACAATCGACGGACACCACCTATTTTTATATTAGCAGACCCAGGCTATGCTTTTCAGGATTTAGCTGAAGCAGCTCAAGCGTATATTTTGAAATACCACATTACCGGTAAGCAAGTGAAAAAATGCTATCATTTTGCATATGTTACAAATGGTTGATGTTAATTTTTTTTTCTTTGTTTTTTTTTTCTTTATAGTAACACCAGAATCGCAGTTTGGCGTACACGGCTATGACAACGAAGACATGGATATGCATCCATTTTTCATGGCGCGTGGACCGAAGATCAAGAAGCAGCACAAGGTGTCGCCGTTTCATACCGTCGACTTGTACAATTTGTTCTGTGATATTTTAGAAATTAAGCCGGTTGCAAATAACGGCTCGACGGCAAACATTAGAGACATTCTAGTCACGCAACTCCTCGGTGGTCGCAATCACTTCACGACGCTGGGAATCTCAGGTAAAAAGCCTAAATCACGTGTTTAGTTCATTAACAGCTCATTTAACTTCCTAAATAAACACCTAACATTACAAGTACAAAGTAGTTAATCGACTAATTTACATTTTTATGGGAAGTAAATTAGTTTGCATGTTGTTTCGTTATCAGATTTTGTAACTGTTTGTTCTTTTCATATTCATAATATGAATTACTTTCGGTAATTTTAGGTAAAAGTAAAAACATTGCTTATATGCTTTTAATTAGTGATTTAATCATTAATTGTACATTTGTAGAACTTAAATGTTATTGCATGGGTAGCTTTCGTTTAACATTAACTACATTTTTACATTAAAACATAACATTAACAAGTTTCAATAAGAACATATATTAAATACAAGCATTGTGTTGTTATTAAACATTGATTTTTGCATTGACCATTCATTACCTCATCCACATCATGTCACAAATCACACATAATGTTATGATTAAACGACAAAATCATGACAAGTTTTATTCAAGCGTTTGATGATTCATATAAAGTAAGAGCAACGCTTTTCAAATTGTGTTAAAGATTTTTAACAATTATAATCGCGAGAATGTACATACAATATTTGACATCATGTAGACATTTAAGCACTCTCAGCAATAAGCAAATCTAGGCAAGTAATCGTAATTTTTTGGCTCACCCATTGTGTTTGTTTTGTTTTGTTTCTCTCCATTATAGTAGTCGCAGTGATAGTAGCGCTAATGCTAGTGAGTTGTGGGGCGGCCATCACACTGCTCGTGATCAAGCGGCAGCAGAGCATCACAACGACGGCTGCATTGAATAAACGCTTCCCGCAAACGTTTAACACGAACGCCGGTATCGAGGCGCAACATCTCCTCGAATCGGAGGAGGCGTGAGTGACTTAACACTTTGAATGTCAGAATTCAAATTACATAGCGCTACAACTAACTGAATGTGAATGATTTATGTTTACTAATTCTTAATATACGCATTCATCGTTAGTTTAGTGTGTAAGGAAATCGATCGCTAAACAACCAGCATGATTAATTGTTAGTTACTCATGACTGAGTTATTCACAAAGCAAGCATGTTTGGTTTGATTAATTAATTAACAAAACTATGTAACATACAGATAGTAACATAACCTTCTTTGATAGTTTTACTAATTTTGCGATAATATTATGATAAGAATTGAATCCCGAATTATTGTAAATATTTGCGTTACTTAGTAACTGTTAGATTTATTAAATCAAAGTAAGTTGTGTTTATGTTATAGTTTAAATTTTAAAAAATTACATCAATACGATGTAAAAGAGGTTATTAGCAATCTCAATCACACAATCATTAGTGTAATTAATTTAAGTCATTTACTTAAACAATTAATAATTGTAATTAAATATTTAAGATAATCTAGCTTACAAGTGCACATCAATCCAATGAGATTGCATTTGTATTTTAGGTCGTTAGAGTTATAATATAAACGAAAAGTCCCGTTTGTCATTATACTTAATTTAAAGTGAGATGGCGATTATTATTGTAAGTTGTTTTATTATAATAACATTTGCCACATATTGTTGTAACCACAATGAAACACAAATCAACGAATACGTCCACGTGTCCTACCAAATACAAAATGTCCAAACGTTTTCTATTGGCTTCTATTTGTAAAATCGCACACGTTTGCATTTTGTTATACCAATAAGTTGATGATTATTGAACGTTATGAACTTAAAATGATCGTGAAAGCATTAAGCAACCAATGACAATATAATGATACAAGGGTTAAACATTTGAAAGTTTTAAGCGTTTCTGTTTTGCACTTCTGCGTTGCCAAAGCGTATATGATAACAAACAGTTCTAAATTCACATCACGAGCCAACAAATTAAATGTTACTTTAATCTGTTATTGATTGTTATTGAATCCAACAAAATGTTACAGTAGATTAAGTGTAAAAGTTACAAATTGTATTGTCTACTTATGTAGGCGTAGGCGAACTAATGTGAACACATATATGAATTTATTCGTCGAAATATCAAAGGAAAATATTTTCTAAGCATCAATGTATTTTGTGAAGTACTGAAGGGAAAAAAAAACATAGTGCAACAATAATTACATTAAGATATCCGTGAGATAGATTATAAACACTATGAACTAGAGTAATACGTAATCTTGTTGTCATTGGCTTGATGTATGATACTTTAATCGCACTGGACGAGGACGAGAGCCATTCATAGCCAAATATTACTTAGCTTTATACTTAAACTATTGTGATTATGTACTGCTCATTACTTATATCTAGTGTAAACCTATTCTTAGTAACTATAGATTATATTTGTTATTTGTATATTATGATATTTTGCTTGTTGTTTTTTGAGTGTTTACGTAAACTTACTATAATCTTTATCGTCGAAATCAACTCATTTCATACTACAACTTGCAACTTGTTGATGTTATATATACTACCGAGTGATACACATTTTTAATCGATTATTATACGTATATTATTAGTCTTTACACTTCAAACTAAATTTAACTTTAAGAATCAGTAGATTACTTAGTGGCTGTTGATTACTGTATTTATCGAATTGAAGAAAATTAATATTAAGAAACACGTTTTTTATTTAGATACAACACAGTGATTTATTTCTGTGCTTATTTTTGTGGGTTATCTGTCTAATCAACAATTTGTTGATGCAGTCTATTCAATTGTGTGAAATAATGTGTTTATACAATGAACAGGAAAGCGCAAAGAGATCTACAAACATTCTCTAGAACAACATAACGAAGGTTGGTTTTATCTATCTATATCTATAATATAAATTAAATAATCTATATCATTTGAACCCTGATTATGTCTTATTAGTCTTATTCAGATACAGCGTAACAACGGAATATGCCATTTTAAAAACCTAGAACAATGTTTCAATAATATAAAAATTCAAAACAAATACATTTAAAGTTTACCGAATATACAAGTTCATTTGAATAATGAGCGTAATTTCCCAGAGGTAATTCATATCCTTTCCGCAAATTTAAATTCATAAACATAAGAAATTTGGCATTTTCAATGTCACCATCCCAGGGAATTTCATGAAACACAGCGTGTCGAAACTCTTCTCTCTATAAAAGCATTATCAATATATGAATTCATAAATTATACAATAGATATTTATATAAATCGTACTATTCGGTCTATTTCATCTCCAAAATATCCAAGAGTATTACACCCAATGATATAGCAAACGAGATGCGCAATAGAGAGTAAATTAAAGTTCTGCAAATAATTACAAATCAATACACACCAACATATAAAAAAAAGTGAATAAAAAAGTATACAATCATGGTCGAGATAAGAATTAAAGCGATAATGATACCACTGGAAATGAATTGTACAAGCAATGCCCATTTAAATAGATTTGCAACCGCATTCCAAGCTCTAAAATGTTATAAATATTACCATTAGTGATTTATAATATTTGTTAGTGTACTAACGCTTTTATTAGTTGTTGAAGTTCATATACGTGAATATATTTCAGCCGTCTGTGCATTTTGTTTTTGATCTGCGCTGCATTTTGTAATTGTAACTTGATTTCATTTATAGAATCATAAGCCATTGATATAATTAAATATAAATAACTACAACAGATTAGGACTGCAATAAGTATGTATGCCAGTACCAAGAAGAAAACGATGTTATATATTTCACGATATGGACGCTGACTTAAATTTATGAAGAGATACTGAGAATGAAAATTATTATTAAGGATAAAATATTATAATGAGCATACACACATTGGGAAATGGTATTCCACAAACATTAGGTTTAGAGTTGTCATCACATGTCTGCACTTCGAAGATAATAAACCCACAAACTGTAACAATGCCGATGTAAATGAGAAAGATTTTAATTATGAGATTCTGCGTCGTCATTCTGGTTTTTGCGTGATAGTATGAAAAGTTTGGATTCGTTTCGAGAATATTCCAAATTACTCTTCCAGCTTTCCATGATCTCTTAAGCTCGCTCACCACAAAGGCTCCGAATGACATTGACGTAAACCAGGAGAGATTTAACGCAATATCTGCAAACGTAGATCCATTATCTTTAAACAATAATGGAAGCAAATAATTAGATTTCAAATATTGCATTGTGTTTGAATCACGTACTATATGAATAAATAATAAAGTTAAAATTTCCGAACAACACAAGAGAAATTCCGTATCGATAACAAGTATCAATAAACTTATTCTGATGTGCAGTATCTTCGAGCCAATAGAAATTATCTGCAATATTGAAAGCAAGAAACCAATGCTTGTTTAACCCCATGTTTAATGCGAGACCAATTAAAATACGTTAGAACGGAGTATTTTCAATACGCGTACAACCACTTTGGAAAATACAATGACACTGAACAATTATATATGGATTTGTCATTAGACATGGTTAGAAATGGTGGACTAATAGAAGATCTATTACTAGTTTTTATGACAAACTATTAAATATTAACACTGGTAATCAAGCTTTCTTTTACTTAGCCACATAATTTAGAATCTAGTAATGAATCTACCAAGAACAAAAGTGACACAATGCTTAATTATGAAAATTGTTGATTTGCTTCTATAGCATCACAACTTATTCTTACAATGCTTCCCAGCTCCCTTAAGCAAGACTTGAGACAGGTTAGTTTTCACGCAATGTCTGCAAATGTTGCTTCATTATAATTAAATAAAGACAGCTAATAATGAAAATCAAGAAGGTCCCCATTCGAGCCGTTGGATCGCTCACAGTATGAACAAAAGCAGATCTTTGTATTGATAACAAGTATCAAGCAATTTATTCTTATGTGTGTTCTTATCTTGCAGCCAATATGAATTATCATTAATTCTGTATGCAATTTCTGTTGATTCATATATTTGGGGAGGACTAAACAAAACACGTTAGACAGTAAACACTAATTTCATAAATGAATAATACACCAATGAAATATTGAGCTTATTTGTATATTGATTTGGCATTAGAAATAATAGATTAAGATAAAGTGATATCACAACAATATTAATGCATAACTGGTGATTTTTATTAAAATATTAAATATTAACTTATGTTTACCCAATGAACTAAAGACTATTAGAGAAAAAACTTTGGAATGTCATTTTAGGCTAACTACTGCAAATCTCAATTTTTATAAATTAGATGATTCAATTACAGGGGTGTGTAGTTACAGAACACCCCCACAACAACATCCCCTTGGTCCTTGGCATCGGGGTTAAAAGTTACATTTGCTCGGGGTTAGTTGCTATGGTTAGTTGTGATAATTCAGAACTTGTTCCTTGCTAACTGACATAATTGTAGCTACATTATATGTTGTTGTATCTGAAGGACAAGGAAGTATAAAAGAAAAAACTAAACATGGAAAAGTAGTTGAGTCTGATGAAGATACTGTGGAAGTTGAGTATTTTTACCCGTAAGCTTTTAATCATAACTATTAATTTTTTGTTGTCATTTTATACGTTTTTGTTTAATGAAGGTTCTTTTTATTTTTTATTTTAAATATATATTTATTTAAATTACAATAAATAACGGTGATTGTTCTCAATAAATATTTTTGTATTTCATTTCATTTCGCCCTCATAAATGGGGCGAATCGGATTTCTTATTTTTTTGTTTTTAATGAATATTTTGCAAAGTGCATCGTAAATTTAAGTTTTAAAATGTTTATTTCGTAGCTGGATAGTTACTAATTACTATTTACCTAAAAAAAGTTACATATATTTAATTTTACAATGAGTTTCTTACCCCCATAGAAAAAATGATCCGATTCGCCTTGGTCTACCCTATATTGTTTAATGGAATTAGTGTACACTTGGTTGTTGTTTGCTGCTTCCATCCACATGCAATTTAACATTTAATATTTTTAAGAGGATACAGCTCGGTGTGTTGAAAGACATCCAGGGGTTAACAGCATAATGCAATAAATATCTCGAATCGTTTAGGTCCGCGAGACTAGCAGTCTCTAATAAACAGATAACGTGTTCACTATATGAATTCTCAAATGTGACTAACTTTATTAACAAAAACGATCGACAAGGTAAACAACTGACAAAACAAAACAAAAACAAAGCATCCTAGATTGCCGTGGTTCACGGCCTACTCGATAACTAACATCAAAGTAGTGTCCGACCGAAACTGCAGTTTGCCGAAACCGAAACTGGTTTCGGAAGTTGTCGTGCACGGCCGCCTAACTTCGTTACTCGCGGCTACGCATTGGCGTAGTTTTTTTTTGATAATCAAAGCCTCCTAGATTGTCGTGACTCGCGACAAATACTATACTGAACGTTAAAGAAGAAACATACTTTGATAATTCAAATGAAAAAAAACAGAAAAACATGCACATGCGTTCATGTCTTTTAATTTAATCAATGAAATTCGTATCCCAATTCAACAGACTGAGAAGCAGGTAAGTTTGTTCCGTATATGCTTCAGAAAGATTCAACCGATTGACATAAAAATTTGAGTTAATCTTCAGATTAACTCGATGGTTGTCAGAGGCCCTATATGCTGCCGATTGGATCATGAAAAATATTGTTTTAATTGTTTTATCAGTCGTTTTTAGTTAAGCAGTGATCATTGTTTACGAATGATATTAAATTTGTTTGTAAGACAGAATGCAAACACGGCACGTGCACACATGCTTTTATGATTATATATATAAATGTATATTAATTGATATGTGCTGCGTTTGTCACGCTAGTTGTGGATTTGATAATCCCATTATTATAATTAGCAATAATAATAATACACTGATTTTTGTCATAAATTATATGGACAGACATATGTTTTAGAAACCTGATATTCCCACTCCGTAATAATGCAGGTAACACATGCACAATAAAATTATTATCAGTATGCATTGAACATTTATTGCATAATGTCGAATTTTTCTTTATTCTTACCAACCGTTACAAAATTTATACCTCAAGTTCAGTTGTCCTTGCAATTACTAATCGATGCATTAATTTTACTTTATTTTAAAGATGCCAACTGCGTTGTTTCAATGAAGGGATTTCCTATAACACCAACAAATGAAAATATAACATATTTACACCATAATGAAACGTGCATGAACAATTGTTACAACTATTTACAATATTATGATAAAACATTGGCACCTGAAGTTAAATATTGGCTGGATTCATGTTTACCATTCAACTACTATCAATACAAAGCCATTATGTTAACGGATGATTATTTCTGGGAAAAGGTTCAAGCAATGATGGATAATAATAGTAAATACAAGTGGTTTGATATGCTACATTCTAACAAAGTCCCCTTTTTCTTGAAACATACTATGTTTATTTCTTGGAATCAAAATGAAGACCAGTTTGATATTCTTGGTTACAACAGTTGGAATATTGATAGAATTATTGTTTTGGATCATTGGAATATAAAGAAAAATAGCTTTGTAGATGGAACTGTCAACTATATTGACTTTTTTGAAGATAAAACACGAGATATGAGCAATGCTACATTCTACATTTCAAAACGAAGTCTTACGCACAATAAGGATGCGTATTTTTTGTTGGCGATTGGTGCATCTCTTAATTTAAAAACTGAAATTGTGGATTCAAAGGATAGTTTCTATAGTGTATCAACTACATTTACTTCCATCACACCAACTGCTAAAATCCCTATCGCAGTACAGTCGTTAACGTTTATTGTAGCGAAACCAACGTAATATAACTATGATAATACAATAAATAGTAAATTTTATAATCATGACTAAATGTTTCTAGATTGATGATAAACAAATGGCAAGTAGTAAATGTATTTTCTGTGGATTTGTGGCTGTTTTTAATTACCAGCTACATTCTTGGAACGCTTTATTTCCAATTGCAGAAGAAACTAAATTTGTGAGACTAAAAAATAAATATCTAAATCACATGACATATTATTACTTTGTAACAAGTTATAGATTATGTTTGTTTGCAGACAAAAGAAAACCATATCAACATTAAGTTGCTTAAGTTTATCTGTGCAACAAACTGTCCCGAATCCTCAAATATTGCGTCGCACAATGGATCGTTTTGTACTGAGTTTACTCCTGATTTTAAGTGTGATCATAACCTCACAATTTGGGTCAGAAAGTGTTAAAAAAATGATTACCCCCAGGTATACAACACTGATTGGTGAAAATAATAATTTAACAAATATTTGTTTATAGCTTTATCAATAACATCCGCACATTGGAAGATTTGGCGAATTCAGAAATGCAAGTATATGGCGTTTGGATGTTCGGTCCGCATAAGTTTCAAACTGATATACAAAAGAAAATAGTGACACAAAGTGAGAAGAATACATTAGAAAAGTATCAATCAGTGGATAAGAATGATAAGAATGTGGCAACATTTTGCGATATTTCCGAATTTGGAAGTTTGTAATTGTTTCAAATATGATGAATAATTGAGTTTATTGTATTTTTGTTGTAGTATCCCTTGTCCCATTGTACCATGAATTTAAATTTATGAAACCTTATGAGAGTGCATATATTTTACTTGGATTAATGGATGCAAATATGTACGTCCATATACCAAAAATTGAAAAATTGATTTACAATATTAGAGAATCAGGGTTGAGTATGAAATTTGATTGGATGTTCTACATGCAAAAGAAGACTGTGTTTGAGTTGTTGATGCAACTAGATTCTTCAGATCCTCCTATTAAACCCAGAATACTTACTATTGAAGACTTCTTCGGAGTTTTTATACTTTTAGGGATTGGTTTAATTATATCTTCGTGTTTTTTCTTATTGGAATTGTTAATTTTTCACGGTGTTGTTATTACTTTATATAAAAAATATCTAAAGTAATCAATGACAAGTGTTATTTGCATGTTTATCGTTACTCTTAGTAAAACTAAGGTGTGGTTTGATTGTTCATTTTAATTAAATAGAAGTTAATAAAGTGTTTATTTCTTTTAATTATTTCTAATACGAACATTCCAACAAACTATATATAAAGGGTGTCCGTTAATTTCCGCCACATATAAATTAAATACTTTATACAAACTCTTTCTTTGATAATTTTGTTAGTAAACATTTAGAATGTGGTGTACGTGACTATACCACAATCTTAATTTTTGAGGTTAGTGTGCGTTACTGATTTTGTGTTTCTCGTCTTATGCGTCACCCCGTCACCCTAATTCTTACGAGCGGTAAATCGCAGGTGGCCTACATGATACATGTTGTCAGGGCTACGACAGGGCGATATGCCCATATATGGCAATACTCATCGCGCCCGCTTCCTATTTGCCAATATCTCACCCTATCTTTAACTCATCGTTTTCCTTTGCAACTTCCACACATCATTTCGTGACTCTATCTTTCAATTCTATAAAAATAAGTTCTGTCTCGTGCTCTGATACCAAACTGTGTAAAGTGGAAGTTAACGTTTTTAATAAACTATTTTAAATATTCTTGAAGTGGACGCGGATAGTGCTTGGATGAGAGACCATCCACGCTCGGTCCACGATACATGGGACGATGGCAACTATATCACGAATATACGATAAGGATATAGGACCTTTGTTCAAAAGAAGTTCGTACAATGAAGGATAAGAAGAAGAGAACAGAACAGTTTAAAAATTAAAATGACAGAGTCCAAAATGGAAATCAAGTATAAAAGCTTTTTGTGAAAATTGCACTACGAATAAAGCTGATTCTTCATTACAGGCCTAAAAGTAAACAATTAATATCTGATCTAACAATTATCTATGTTCAGTTGTATTTGCCGTTTCTTTTATAAAATATGTAGATGGAATCCTTCCACTTTCAAACCCGTGCGAAAACATTTAATTCTCTAAAAATAAATTAATTTAACATCTTGTCAATTTATCAATTAAATTATTATCACGCGCTAGTACGATTATAATCCTTACTAAACGGTGTCAAAACTTGATCATTATCGTAATAACAATAAATATTGCAATAAAACGAGTCGATAAAATTAGCTCGTGTAATGTACAAATCACTCACTAAAATAATTTAATAATCTGAGATTACAATTAAGTGGTTTCCGTTTTGATTGATTATTATCAGTAATTCACATCCATTAGACACGTCTGAATACACTTGAAAAGTATATTGAAATTATTATACAAATATTTTTAATGACAGACAAGTTTTATTTATATTTCAAGGATATATTTATTTAAGGTTTACTTTTATGATTGCACAAGACCTTACAAAATATATAAATTAATGTAATGACGTTATTGGAGTTATATTAATATGAAACTTATAATTAAAAATTAAACAACAAGTAACAGTGTTACTTGAAGCCACATAACCAAACTTTTTACTAAAAAAACACAAATACCTACAAATGTTTCAGAGAAACAAAAAAGAGATACTATCTTTTGTTAAGTCTCGTTTCCTATTTTTTCAGCACTTGAACCATTATGATCATCATTATTATTAATCTTTTCCTTGTCTTAAACCTTCATATATTAGTATTATACGTGTAAACCACTCATAATATAAATCTCAAGTTTTTCTTATTTAATCTTCCTGTACTGTACGTAAAAAAATGATAAGATTTGCTATAAATACCCCAAAAAAAAATCAGTTTAGTATAGATCAACAATCATGAAGATCGCTATTGTACTCGCTTGCATCGCTGCTACAGCACTCGGTAAGTTTTCCTAAATTCTAACCTAAAATTAAAAATATCTATACAAAAAAAATATAACTTACTTTTAATTATAGCTGCCCCCAGCAACAAAAGCTGGCGCATCTTGGGTGGTGCAGATGCCAAGGATGGTCAATTCCCTTACCAGGTATCTCTCCGTTATTACGGTTCTCACTCCTGTGGCGGTTCCATCATCGATGAAACCACCATCTTGTGCGCCGCTCACTGCGTCGATGGACGTTCCGCCTCTTCCATGACCATCCGCGTCGGCAACAACAAATTGAACGCCCAAACTGAAGAATACGAAGTCGCTTCCTTCGTCCGTCACGAAGACTACGACCCGTACGATATCAAGAACGACGTTTCCATCCTTAAGTTGGCTTCCCCCATCCAATGGAGCGAGAATGTTCAAGCCGTCCCTCTCCGTCAATCCAACATCGACGTTGAAGAAGTCACCCTCTCAGGCTGGGGCACCACTTCCTACCCCGGCAACACCCCCAATGACTTGCAATTCATCCACTTGAACACCATCAGCGTCGCTGACTGCGCTAACAAGCAATTGTACCCCACCGCCGAAACTGAAGTCTGCACATTCACCAAGTCTGGTGAAGGCGCTTGCCACGGTGACTCCGGCGGCCCATTGGTCGACAGCAACGGCGAACAGATCGGTATTGTTTCCTGGGGCATCCCATGCGGTGCTGGTTACCCAGATGTCTTCACCAGAGTTCACTCCTTCTTGGACTGGATCGAAGCCAACCGTTATTAAATGTTTACACAATTTTTTGACTAATTTTCAATAAATTTACATAACTAAAATTTTGTTGGTTACATTTCTGTCCATAACCTATAAAAAAATGTATGCAAATTGCAATCGATTTTTTTCTAGACTAGATTAGATCAATTTGAATGGTTGACATTCGCATGATGATTAATTTTTTAAAACAAAAAAAAGATAACAAAAATTTAGAGTAAATCCCAACTCAATGCCGCAATTGTACGTACTTTAACAATCTGATAATCGATAAAACTATCAATACGTTTAATTATTTGATAAAGTTTGGTATAAATACTGGATAATAATTGCAATTCAGTACAGTTGTAGTCATCTCTACAATCATGAAGGTCGCAATCGTTCTTGCCTGCATCGCTGCATCAGCTTTCGGTAAGTAAAACTAAAAAAAATTAAACTAAACACAACTAATTTGTTTTTTTAATTTTTATAGCTGCTCCCAGCCTTAACAGCTGGCGTATCTTGGGTGGTGAAGACGCCAAGGATGGTCAATTCCCATACCAAGTATCTCTCCGCTATTATGGTTCTCACTCCTGCGGTGGTTCCATCATCGATGAAACCACCATCTTGTGCGCCGCTCACTGCGTCGATGGCCGCTCTGCCTCCTCCATGACCATCCGTGTCGGTAACAACAAATTGAACGCCCAAACTGAAGAATACGAAGTCGCTTCCTTCGTCCGCCACGAAGATTATGATGCCTATGACATCAAGAACGACGTTTCTATCCTTAAGTTGGCTTCCCCCATCAAATTCAGCGACAACGTTCAACCCGTTGCTCTCCGTCAATCCAACATCGAAGAAGAAGAAGTCACCCTCTCCGGCTGGGGCACCACCTCCTACCCTGGTAACACCCCCAACGACTTGCAATTCATCCATTTGCAAACCATCACCGTCGAAGATTGCGCCGCCAAGCAAATGTACCCCACTGCTGCAACTGAAGTCTGCACCTTCACCAAGTCCGGAGAAGGCGCTTGCCACGGTGATTCTGGCGGCCCATTGGTCGACAGCAACGGCGAACAAATCGGTATTGTCTCCTGGGGCATTCCCTGTGGTCAAGGCTACCCAGATGTCTTCACCAGAGTTCACTCCTTCTTGGACTGGATCGAAGCCAACCGTCATTAAATGTTTTTATAATGTTTTAACAAAGACGCAATAAAATGATTTATACTTATT
>JARJDS010045475.1:0-39446 GCA_030264155.1 Atheta pasadenae
CACCCACCGCCCCCGCTCTCACGCACCACCCACCAATTACTGCCCCCTTCCCTCCGCCAAAATTTCACCACCCAATTCCGCACCGTTCGCCCACAATCGCCTTTAAATCGTTCAAACGAGGTTACTTAAATAGTATATAGAGAGGGATTAAATTAATTTAATTAAATTGGCATTAAATAAGTTAAATCTAGTAAAATCAAATGAAATCAATTCCACTTTCCCAACCTGTTGAACACTATTTTCGCAAACCGATAGGAAATTCCCAAATTCGTTCGGTGAATATTCGCTTTAGGGGTTGAACTGCTCGTTTGCAGGCTGGTGCGTTCGATGGCCCAAAACGGAAAACCCAAATTGGTTTACACCGATTTGAACACGACGATAAACCAAAATCAACCTGTTGCAGGATAAAACCAATAAATAATGTCCTTGGAACGCATTTTTTTGATAAAGTTTCAAACTCTGCTGAATCATTCTGTCTGATCATTCAGTAGCTACCGTTCAGTGTGGCACTAGCAACGGAAAAGGGATTTACTTTTCATCATCACCAGCTAGATGTTGATCGAACAATGAAAGAGCTCCACTAATACGGACATTACTGGCATTACAAGCAAATGAATGAAAAGTCATGTCAATGGGAACGCAAAACGTTTCTCCTCGAACTCATTCACATTCGAATGGATTCGAATCAGTCCCCGGAATCGGAATTATCGAATTCAACTCCACACAAACCCAACGAACGTGATCGCGCATCTCAGCCATCTTCATCATTTATTAAGATTAAGAAATGTATTCATCTCACAGATACACTGGAAGTTTTATGTTGAATTGAATTGAAATCCTTTCAATCTTTGAATGTGAATTTGAATTTGACTACCGGTTGGATTTGAGCATTACATTTTTTTAATTTTTTTTTGTTTGAGTTGTGATGACATGGAATCATTCAATATGTTTTTTTTGTTGTTGTGTTGTTCTTTGTTTGGGTTGTGTGATAAATACAGGATGGGAGGAAATAAAAGCTGTTTGGTTTTCGTCCATTATGAAGAGAAATGTCTTTGAGATGTGAGATGCGAACGTGGCGTAAGTGCATTATGTGTTTTCTCAATTCCGGACGATAGGACGATAACATTAGTTATTATTATGGAATGGTCCAATGGTCTCCAGCTTCTTATTATTATCTTCGGCGGCGAAAGGACGAGGAACGAGTCATTACAATGAGCTAGATTCGGAAATATTGCCTTCAATAAATCGACAATAATGCACAAGATACACACATAATGTTATAATATGTTATATATAACGGATGAATATAGAAAATATAAAAATATAGAATTATGTTTCTTCGAAAAATGATACTTTAACTTTAGTAGTAAATTACTGAATCACCCTGTATGATATTATTTTGTAATAAAAACTGATTTGTAGATAATTTCATTACCTATCAATTGGTATATAACAATATATAGATATATAGTTATAAAAATGATTTATTGGAACACGAAAAGTTGATTACAAAATTTCAAATTTTTTGCACAAATTTTTTATTACTAACTTTAATCGTAAATAACTCAAACATCTTGTATAATATTTTAATGCAATAAAAACTATCTTATAGACAATTTAATGTTCTATCAAACAGTATATAACAATATATAGAAATATCATTGTAAATATGATTTATCGGAGCACGAAAAGTTGTTTACAAAATTTCAAATTTTTTGCACACATTTTTTGTTATTATTTTTAATCGTAAATAACTCAAACAGTTTGTAAGATATTTTAATGCAATAGAAACTGTTTTTTAAACAATTTAATGTTCTATCAAACAGTATACAACAATATATAGAAATCTCATTGTTCATTCGATTTATCAAAGCACAAAAAGTTGTTTAAAAATTTTAAATTTTTTTGCTCAAATTTTTGTATTACTAACTTTAATCGTAAATAACTCAAACACCTTATAAGATATTCTCTTCATTCAAACGTCATAAGTTAGATAATTTAATTACCTTTAAACTGATATATACCAATATAAAAATATAAATTTATTTATACACTTTATTTGTTTCTAAAAAAGAGCATGATTTTTGTTCTTAACATTGAAGTTTTTTTTACAAAATGTTGTTTTAAATGTAAATGATCCATTTTGTAAATCAAAAAAAAGTGAAAATAAGTAAATACGTGGGTGGTCCACGCATGTGTCGGCATCATGTGTATGATGTGTGTGCATGTGCGTTTCTATGCGCTCGTTTCGGGCGCGTGTTATGATCTCTCATCATCGCGCAACGCTCGATTATGACTACCGATTTATGGCGTGCGCGCATCAAACATCAAATCGTTTTAAATACACCAAGTCACCAGCAAACAAGAGTAAACGTCGTTTCGATAAACATTCGCATGTGCGGTAATAATAAATTCTCTCAAAGCGCTTTTGATCTCGACGAAAATCAAACACGAAACAAGAAAACAAAAAATAGAAAACCACGCTGTCGATGATAATAAATAAATAATTAAAGTAATTTGATTACCCCAAAACATTTGGTCGGAGTTGAAGTAAATAAATAATTGACTTAAGTCAATTTAAATCGAGATAACTTAAGTTGAAGTCATGATTCAAGTCGAGTATTGCTCGATTAGTCATTTCATGTCTCATTTCTTCTACGGTTCAATCGTTTCATTTATTTCGCGCACAGTTCAAACGATTTGCCGAACAGATCTTTGATGTGATCGTATGAATGCCAAATGCTGAGTTTTGCAGAGTCAAAGAAATACTCAATCTTGTGTATGATGTTGAATATGTGTGCGTGGAATTACTCGAGGTTTGCTTCCACGACGAAGACGAAGAGTCAAAGATATTCGAGCGGAGATTATTTATAGCCGCCCGTTAAATGAAGTATTAATAATAATCGTTTGGAGATGTGTGTTATGACTTGTGCCGCATTGCGAATTGAGTCTAGTTTAACTCATAAACATTAAATATTACAAATATGATGTACAAGCTAGGGAACACTTTTGCTTGTTTTTACTTTTTCGAATGATTACTAATTTATTTCTTATTATTATTATACATCGTTTAAAAGATGATTAAATTCTCTATAATAAACATTAAGGGCAATAAATTGTTAATAAAAATCATTAAGTTATATCCAATTAAAATTGGTATTTAAAATAACGTAAAATAAGTTTGTTTTGAAATGTTTGAAATATTGTTAAATAAACAGCATTCACTAATTTATTTATTAATATTGTTATATATCAATCGATAGGCAATTAAATTATCTATTTATTATTAGTTACTGTAATAGACTATCTTTTGAAATAATTGACTTATTTGAAATCAAAGTCAAAACAATTTTTAAATTATCTAGTTTTCCAAAATGTAAATATTTGTTTGTTCTTAAATTATATATAATAATCTATTATTTTTTTAATATTGTTATATACCATTCAATAGAGAATTAAATTTTTATTAAGTCTATATTTAATAAAAAAATATATCATACAAGGTGTTTGAGTAATTTATAGTTAAAGTTAATAATACAACTTAAACAAAAATTTCTGACTTTGTAATTTATTTTTTATCAATAAATAAACCTTATTATTTATATTATATCTTATTGCTATTATACATCATTTAAAAGATGATTAAATTCTCTATAATACGCATGAAGGACAATAAATTGTTAATAAAAATGATTAAGTTATATCCAATTAAAATTGGTATTTAAAATAACGTAAAATATGTTTGTTTTGAAATGTTTGAAATATTGTTAAATAAACAGTATTCACTAATTTATTTATTAATATTGTTATATATCAATCGATAGGCAATTAAATTATAAATTTATTAATTGTTACTGTAATAAAATATGTTTTAAAATAATTGACTTATTTGCAATCAAAGTCAACACAATTTTTGAATTTTCTAATTTCCAAAATGTAAATATTTGTTTGTTCTTAAATTAAATGTAATAATCTATTATTTTTTTAAAATTGTTATATACCATTCAATAGAGAATTAAATTTTTAATAAACCGCTCTTTATTTAAAAAAAATATTATACAACGTGTTTAAGTAATTTATGGTTAAAGTCAACATTACAACTTAAACAAAAATTTCGAACTTTGTCATTTATTTCTTTACCAATAAATAAACTATGTTACTTATGTTATTTTTTATTATTGTTATATACTGTTTGATTGCTAATTAAATTATCTATCAACTAGCATTTATTGTAATAAAATATTATACAAGGTCTTTGAGTTATTTGCGATTAAAGTTGACAGTAAAAATTTAAGTATTTCAACACTATTTTTACGAATAACGGCACAAAGCGGACGAAACGATAACAGTTTTAGTGTTTAAACGTCCAAACAACGTCAATCAGATACTACTGTTTATAATATTGAAAAAAAAGCAACCGAAATAAATTTATTCTGATTAGCACCTAGTAAAAACTAAGGTTTACGACTTTTATTCTTTACTGATTTTTTTAAAGCACTGATTTAACTGATTAAGTCAAAAATTTTAGCACCCAACTGTGAAATCGATTAACTTATATAGCATCCGTATTCCGTCCAAACACTAATATTGAACATCCGGTAGGAACACAATAGTTCCATTTGTTTTATCTATTCGTTAAAATTGAGGTTATGACTTAAGTTTTGATTCCAATTCTGTCTACATTTAGTTTTATTTGTAGTTGGTCTAGCTACGTGCGCGGTACAAAGTGGTTGGATGGTGATCAGACAGGGTATTGATGAAAGCCGAAATTCCGTCGCGCGTAATTGGCATAACTGTGGCGCCCACGTCACGCAGGAATCTACCCCAAACACAAACACAGCTTGGGAGCAACATCTACTTACACATTCAATGTGGAGCAGACTTAAACAGAATATATAGTGCCAACCTTGCGGAGTTGGTAGGGAGGGTGGAGGAAATTCGACAGATTTCCAAACCGACCAAACCCCAAACCTTTCCATTTCAATGTGTTTGAAGGTGGATGCGAGGAGTGAGGAATGTAGAATTCAAATATCAGCACTAGGTATGGGTAGTAGGTAAAGGAGTGATGCAGTGAACCAAGACTTTAACAGTTTTGGGGATATGGGGAATGAGGGAAAGCAAGAGTGAAAGCAAATTCAACGCGTAAACTTTGTGGTTTGTCACCGACTACCTAACCCACCGCGAGGATGAGGCATAACGTTTGGTTTAACATAGATCTTAACATAGACCTCCAAATTGTTATATTGATAGGGTTAAAGACATTAATATAGAAAACTAGGTTAAGGAGTTCTGGATGGTTATAATTTAGATGTGGAGAAATTTCATTTTTGTATTGAGCAGTTTGGAATGAAGGTACTCAAACATACTGTATATTAAGTTTATAGGGAATATATAGCTTTATAGATAATTTAACTGGCTTTCTAATGATATATAACAATAATAAGAAATATCAATAAAAAGTATAGATATTTACCAAAATATCAAAAATAAAACCAATAAAATTGATTTTTTTTTTGGTTTGTCACGTTTGGACACTTGGTACCGAAACACCTTGTATGTGGTAAAAACAGGATAAAGACTAATAGCTAGATATATTAACTAGCTTTCTAAATATATATAACAATCATAATAAATATGTTTTATAAATAAAGTTATTAACTAAATTAGCAACAGTAGAAATTTAAATTTTGCTATTTAAATTGTTTTGTTAGGTTTAGATACTTGGTACTGAAACACCTTATATATAATCAAAACAGGATATGGACCAATTTATAGATAATTTAACTAGCTTTTTAATGAGGTATAATAATTATAATTAATAATTTTAATTAATATGGTTTTTTATTAAAATATCAACAATGGAACTTTTAAAGTAGTATTTTTATTTTGGTTCGACAAGTTTGGACACTTGGTACTGCAACACCTTGTATATTATAAAAACAGGATATGGACAGTTTTGTAGATAATTTAACCAGCTTTCTAACGGTATATAACTTATATAAGAAATAAACTAAAAAACACTCAAAAATTGCTGTTTAGACAAAAATTACTTTTTGACAAACAAAATTTTTTGTTAAAATTCTTGTGTTTTTCTTTGATTTTCTTAATTTTTTTGGTTTTAGTACCAATATGACGCAAGTGTCGATGCTCTCAGTCGATGACACTGATGCCCCCATCCCCTCGGACAAAGTATTGCTACTAGTATAGCAGTGCATTGCTATAAAAACACGAAGAGAAAAACTACTTTGTGTCTTGTATGGCCGGAACGAAGTACAGGGGTTGCTAATGTCGGAATGTTCTTGTGAGTTTTGTGTGATGACCAAATGGTTATACTCCTAGTATGTGTGTGGGTGAGGGACGCAGACCGCGACCACCGAAAGTAAGCAGATAAGCAACCGATACACGCTCGTAAAATCTTTTACGATCCACGCTGACCAAAAGACCACAACTTTCGATGCTACCACCAAACACTGACATGGATCTAATAGAAACGAAACAAGACACAAAAACAGAGCAATATACAGCCAACAGGGAGGTCTAGAACCCACCAAATATTTGGTAACAATAATTTCTAGTACTATTTGAGAAATTAGTTTACAAAATTGCAGTTTACAAACGAAAAAAACCAGTTTGTGGGTAAATGTAAAGATTTTATATTAAAGTTTCATAGAGAGGGTTCCAACCCTTGTCGAGTAATAAAATTAGTGTCTGGTATAGTGACAGTGGTAGTGGGCTGTCTTCAATTGTTTGTCGAACGTCTGATGTGGGATGCCTGACTGAGCAAGTGTACTAAATGTCACAAAATTGCATTGCTCCCAGCTTCCAATGTCCAATATCCAAACGTTGGAGAATTAAACGCAGCCAATGACCAAGATGACAACACGTGATATCGATAATTGTTTTCTTTATCTCTTTTCTTTGGTTATTTTACTGTCTGGGGATTAGTTTAATTGAATTTGTTCGCCAGAATCACAAAATCACAAGATGACACCTAGATACAACATAATTACAAAGAAAAACAACGAAATATTAAGTAGTTACTGAGATATTACGGGTTAAAGTTTTCAGCGTTATCGTACCGTCCTCTTTGTGCCATCATTCGTAAGCACTCAACAATAAAACTAATTTTTGACTTTAAACCGTTGTCACGTTTAAACTAATAAAGGTACAATGTTGTAGTTTTTACCATGTTATACAAAATTTATCTGTTTATATAATGTGTTAATTTCATAAATATATACTGGGTGATAAAAATTTTATCAATAAAATAGTGTGTGTATGCAGTTTTTATTTTAGTTCCAAAAACAATTGTCAACTTTAAAGGTGAATTACTCAAAAACTATTAAAGTTAGAAGTATGATTTTTTTATCAAAATAAAAATAATTTAATCTATTATTGTTAGTGTTATTTTGAAAATTTTATACTGAGTGATACAATAATTATAATTAATTTAAGAAATGTTTTCGGTTTTTGTATTTTTTTATGTTTTCGTTAATATTTTTATTTTGCCATTATACAAAGCTATAATTTATTTTTTCTAAAACCTAAAAACACCCCTAGATAATAAATAAAATGTTTTCCTCTGTGGTGCTTGTGGTAATCCAACGTTCCGGACCATTAACGCCGATGCGACTAACGAAGAACAGTCGCATTTAATCGTCGAAGCGAATCGAACATCCGAACGCACTCCTGGAGTTATTTCCACATTGCCATCCTTAACATCTTTAACATCCTTAACATCCTGCAAATCCTGAACAAAAGAACATCTGCACATTTTGATTTCCCACACGTTTTCTTTAAAACTAACCTAGAAAAACCTATTTTTCTGAAATTTCTTAAAGTTTTTTGTTTTTATTTTTTAAAATTTGAAATATACAAGCTTGATGTTATATTTTGGATATTTTGGGAATCAATGGCATCGTAAAACGTGAATGCACGCGCCACTAAACTCAATATTTACTGACTTTAGTAGATTTCCTCGATTCGCATCGACATTAAGCATCGCGAAACGACTCGACTCGCGAGCTTTTAATGTCGAACTTAATGGCGGGAATGCATTTTAAAGATTGTTTTCGCACGATCGATTATTGCTTATTTTATTATCTCAAACATTACACAGCCAAATGTTGGTGCTTTAAGCGTTGTGGGTGCGCTTCACGAATTTGAACGATTTCGAATAAAAGCAGTTGATGTTGTTAAAACATCAGTTAAAATCCGTTAACGGTCGCATTAAGTTATAAATAATTTTAGTGAATACTACGGAATTGTAAAGAATAGACGTTAAACTTTAAACAGACTTAAAATAGTTTTACATTTTTTTTTGCTTAAAAATCAAAGTTTTTATTAATAAGCATAACTTTTGCAACACTTTGTATAATTGGGTAAAAAAATTATTTATTATTAACAGTTAGTTGTACTTTTATTTGGTGAACAAAATATGTAAATATCGTTATTATTTATGGAGATATAAATGTTTGAAGTTATAACTTAATTTAGCAATTTTTAAATTTTTATTTTAAAAATTTATATTTTCTAAATCACTCACAAAATTTGTATCACTTAGTATAATTGCATGCAAAAATTATTCAACATTAAAAATTAGTTAATCTTGAATATTATAAAAAGAAAACATAATTATCTTAATTATTTATTGAGATATTATTTTTTGAAGTTATAACTTAATTTTTTTGTTTTAGAGTATTTTGGAAAATCAATATTTTTTTTAAATACTCACAAAATTTGCAGCACTTAGTGTAATTGCATACAAAAATTATTATACATTAAATGTTAGTTATTCTTTTATTTTGTAAAAAGAACAGTCAATTATCTTAATTATTTATTGAGATATTATTTTTTAAACTTATAACTTAATTTTTTAGTTTTTAAGTTTTTTAGAAAATCAAAATTTTTTTAAATACTTACAAAATTTGCAACACTTGGTATAATTACATATAATATTTATTTTACATTAACAATTAGTTAATCTTCTATTTTGTAAAAAAAACAATCATTTATCTTAATTATTTATTTAGATATTATTTTTTAAAGATATAACTTTATTTTTTGGTTTTAAAAGTATTACAAGAAAATCAAAAAATTTTAAACACCTACAAAATTTGCATCACTTAGTATAATTGTACAAAATAATTATTTTAGATTAACAATTAGTTAATCTTAAATATTGAGAAAAGAATATACAAATATCATAATTATTTATTGAGTTATTCTTTTTTAAAGTTAAAACTTAATTTTTTGGATTTATAGTTTTTCCGAAAATCAATATTTTTTTAAACACTCACAAAAATTGCATCACTTAGTATAATTGCGTGAAAAAATTACTTTACATTAACAATTAGTTAATATTGAATATTGTAAAAAGAATATACAAATATTATAAATATTTATTGAGATATAATTTTTTAAAGTAATAACTTAATTTTTTGGTTTAAAAGTTTTACAAAAAATCAATAATTTTTAAAACACTAACAAAATTTATATCACTCAATATAATTTTTTGAATTTTTCACCCTTAATTTCTAATAAACTAAACTATTATTTTATTTAAAGCAAATTAGTTTATCTTCTTTAGTTTTTTTTTAAATAATTCTCAAACTCAATTGTCTGTATCTCTAAGTTTGTATCGTTCCTTTTGAGTTTGTCGTTTGAGTCTCGCCGAAATGCAAATACCATTGGCAATAAGTTTCGTTAAAGTACAAATACAAATCTGAATCCAAACACACAAGTAATAAGTATCTAGCAAATTTTCAAGACACAAGACAAGTATCAAGAGATAAGGAAATAACTTTAGACTTTAGTAATGTCGGCGCCTCCACCATAGTCGCACAACTTTCGTGATTCATGCGAGAATCGCAATCCCTGATTCGCGATTCGCGATTCACGATTCGCAATTCTTGATTCGGGGATTCGTAATTCGTCATTCATAATTCTAAATTCGCAATTCCAAAACTAAGACTGGAAACTCTTCAACGTAAGCATGTATTATATCAATAAATGCTTCAAACTGTCATATTTATATATGGGAAGCATATACTGAGTGTTCCTATTCATAACTAAAACTTAATTTTTAATAATTTAATAGAGTAAAGTTTTAATTTATAATTTTTTTGTTTAAATTTTAAATTTTTTTGTTTGGGGGATGGTTTTTTGAATCACCCTGTATATACTTAAATTTTCTATGAGTTATAACCAAAACGCGATATTTGCAAAGTCTTTTGAAGGCTCGTTATTAATATGAGCTTTCTGTGCTTGAAGCTTTTGGTGATTCTGTTCTCGTTTCAGTCATCTTCTCGTTTTCTATAATTTTCGTCCTTAAATTGTTCTTGTAGTAGTGTCATGCTTTATGTACACAAATTTTAATGTTGTCACTTTAAGTATTTAGGTCTATAGCATTTAATTTTTTAGTATTTTTTGTTTAATCATTAAAAAAAAGAAATTAAAAAATGTTTAAGGTTTGAACATTTTTTTAAAATTAAAATTTTTAGTTAAGACTTTGATGATTTTTTACACAAAAACTATTAAAAATATTAGATTGATTTTTTAATATATCGAAATATTGACTATTTGTTTATAAGTTTGTTAAATTTCATTAATATCTACTAAGTGATACAAAAGTTATAAGCAATTAAAATTTTTTTGGTATTTTGATACAATTAAAAAATGTTTAGACTTTATTAATTTTTAAATAAAAAACTAAAAAAGTTATATTATTAAACTTTTAACTAAATTAAAGACGGTTTACTTGTTAATTACCACTAATTTTTTTAATAATTTCTATATAGTAAAAAAAAAGTTATTCTTAATTGAAAAAAAAAATTATTAGGTTAAAAAAAATTTGAAAATAAAAATTTTAGTTACAAATTTGATAATTTTTTTACAACAAACTAATAATAATACAATACTAATTCTTCTATTTTTTAAAATATTAGTTATTTGTTTATTAGTTCAAATTTTTTTTATTAATTTATACTAAGTGATATAAAAACTATAAGCGATTAAAAATATTTTGTTAATTTAAAACACTTAAAAAATGATACAATTTTAATAATTATTTCACAAAAAACTAAAAAAGATACTTTATTACTCTTTAAACTAAATTAAAGATTGTTTCATTGTTAATAACTGCTAATTTTTTTATTAATTTATACAGGGTATAAAAAAAGTTATCGTATATTTAAAAAAAAATAATTAAGTTAAAAATTATTTCAAAATAAAAATTCTATTTGTGACTTTAATAATTTTTTTACAAAGAACAAATAAAGATATTAGATTGATTCTTTAATTTCTAAAAATAACAGCTTAATGCTTATAGGACCAAATTTTTTTTTAAAAATTTATACTAAGTGATACACAAATTATAAACGATTAAAATTTATTTGTTAATTTGATACATTTAAAAAATGTTACAACTTTAACAATTTTTAAATAAAAAACTATATAAGTTAATTTATTGTTCTTTTTACTAATTAAAAGATTGTCTTTTTGTTAATAATGACTAATTTTTTTATTAATTTATACTGAGTCATTAATAAGTTATCGGTAATTTAATTAAACATTTACAAATTTAAATAAATTTAAAAAATATATTTTTTTTTAAATAAAATTTTAAATTTATTTAAAACACAATTAACTAAAAATTAATTAAACCTTACATAAAAATTGTTTATGTTATATTTTCCATTTGTCGCAGATTATTAATTAAATCTTTTGTGCGTTCGTAATGTTTCGCGCTTTCATCCCTTTGGCATGAGCGAACCGAAAAAAAAAATTAAAAGGAAAAATTGAAGAAATTAACCCCTTAAACAAAAGGTATTTTTGTTCCGCGTTCAGACCGTTCAGAGATTCGTGTTTTCTCATCGCGTCTGTTAATTTAATGCCCGCTTGCGTCTCGCAAAAAAAAAAAGAATTAGAAGCAACCAAAACGAAGTGAAACGAAACGGAAAAATGGAAAACAAAACAGCGAAGATGGAAATAAAAGCGATACGAAATGACGCCGAGTTTTTTTCTCCCTACCCCTCATCCCTCTGGTTAATGAAATATTCATCTGCAATGAGTATTTTTCTTTAATTTCACTGCTTGCGAACTTTTTACGTTTGCAATCCGATGCGAATCACTCGACGCGAATGAAGAATGAAAAAAAAAACGCAAACGAAAACAAAGATTGTTAATTAACATTTTGATTTTGTTATCTCGAACGACAAGCAAAGACGCCCAACGACCTGGGTACAAGAACAGAAAGAAAGGGTAATTAAATGTTGTATTAATAACTACCCTTAAACTTAAACTTTGAAAAAAATTATTTTTTTTAAAAAAATTATAAATCAGTCAAAAAAATGATAAAAATTTAATAATTTTTTTTTGGGGGGTAGTTTTCACCCTTAACTTTTTTAAGGGTTGAAATTTTTTTTGTTGTATACCCTGTATAGAAACCGTTTGAATAACTCTTGTAAAATAAAAATCAAGTCAAACGGTTAATTATGTTTGCCGTGGACATCTTTTAATTTCTTTCCATTTTTCTTTAGCGTTGGAAGACAGCCTCATTGTCTTCAATTCCACGTCGTTTGTTTTTTTTTTTCTTCATCGCGTCTTTATTTTATGTTTGGCGACGTTGGCGCGCAATTTCTCGTATTTTTCATCCGGTTGTTGGCTAATGATGACGAGAAAAGAGTGAACCCCTCTTCGCCGCTGAGTATACACTCGACCAAATTGAATTTTGTAATTTGTAATTAAAAAATTGCTCATTGACAATGAGGACATATTTTTACAAACGCAAAAAATTAATTAAACATTGAAATTTTAGATTTCGTTTTTTTTAAAGACAAAAAAGTTCGGATGGTTTTTAATGAAAAAATTAATGAAACACTTTGTATAAAATTATGAAAAAAATCAGAGATGTACACAATTAAATTATCTATTAACTGGTGAAAAGTTTAATTAGTTATCTTTATTATTATTGACGTGACAATGTTTTAAAGACAATAAATATTTTAAATTTTAGAATTTACATAAAATTGTTACTATTTTTTATTTTAGCTATAACTTCTATAATACGCAGTATAAAATTATGAAATTTTTAAATAATTGAAAACAATACCTAAAATTTAATTTTGTTTAAACAAAATTATTTTATGTCAAATAGTTTTAACGTGACGATGCTTTAAATTCAAAAAATATTTAAAAATTTATAATTTACATAAAATAGTAACTATTTTTTGTTTTACCTGTAACTTTTAAAATACCTTGTATAAAATAATGAAATTTTTACATAATTTAAAAGAATATCCAAAATATTATTTGCTTTCAACAAAATTATTTTATTTTAAATAGTTTTTACGTGACAACCCTTTAAAGTCAAAAAATATTTTCAAATTTAGAATTTACATAAAATAGTAACTATTTTTTATTTCCCCTATAACTTTTAAAATACTTAATACTAAATAATGAAATTTTTACATAATCTAAAACAATATCTAGAATATAATTCGCTTTTAACAAAATTATTTTATATCAAATAGTTTTTATGTGACAACGCTTTAAAGTCAAACATTTTTTAAAATAAAATCTGTATCTTGTAAAACTTTAATTTTTTTCTGTATCGCTCTCGCGCGATTGCATATTTAATGAGAACCATTCAATTAGCATGGCTAATTAGCAGTTTAAACAGGGGAAAAATTAGGTGGAAGAAAATATTATTAGTCCTTGCACGAGATCCTGCAATCCCTAGTTTTTTGTTTCTCCTGGTTTGTAATTTTTTCTTCGTTCTGAAGGCGTGAAACCCTCGGTTTTAGGCATTGAGGGATTGGTAGATCGACGCCTCGAGTCATTCGTCCTTTGCGTCCTTCTCGTCCTTGCACAAAGATAAAAAGAGAAGCGGAAGAAATTTACAGGCGAAAAAAATTAGTAATAAAAACTCAGGCGAAATTATGTATAAGACTAATCAAGCGACCCGACGGCGTAAGGACTCGCAGGACTTACAGGACTACAGCCAGGGGCATAAATATTCAATGCGTCGAATTAACATCTAAATATCTGCGTTAAAAAAATAATTTAAATTTTTTTTCAGGGAGAAAAGTGGAGAAATTTGTGAAAGAAATTTTCTTGGAAAAAATCAATAATTTTTAAATTATTTATTTTTAATAGTAATAATTCTTATAATTTAATTTTTTATACATTAAATTAAAGGTAATTAAAGATACTATAATATAATATTTTTTTATAAATTTTTTATTAATTAGTTTACATGTTATAACAAGTTAAAGTCAATAATTAATATTTTACACAACACTTTATTTCGGTCAATTGTTTATAAAACTATCTATAACTACAAAACTAATTATCCTAATTAAATTTCGTAAAAATATTTAAATTCCTAGTAAAATTTCACATCAATTTCATGTATTACACAAAAAAATCCTTAAATATTTGTAAGGATAATTCGATTATAAACTTTTTGTTTTTAATTTTTTTTTATTTTCGGAATGAAGTCTAGCCATTTAAGTTATGCAAAGCAATGAATAAGTTATGAAATCCTTGTCTACGTCCTGCTGCTTTTGCAATGCATCCCTTAGGAAAGCAAAAAAAAAAGTCCTGCCACTGTGAGAGCCACAGCCACCGACGTCCTGACGTCCCAACCGCAAATAGGAATGTCAAAATTGCGTGCATGTTCGTTTCGTTATTTAATATTCGTTTATTCGCTAGCTGTAAGCCGCCCCCACCCTTAACCGAGATGGTCAGTCTGTCCAAACCAAGGGCCAACCAAGTTTTCATAACGTCTGAACGATCCGAATAATGACGATGCCATTTTCAGGATAAATAGAATCACAAGTAGACAAAAATCATGTTTTATCAAATAAAAAATTTTGTTGTAGTTTAAGTGTTAATAACTTTTAGTGTAATTGAGATAATTATTTCTAGTTTTTTTTAGAATAAAGTTTGGTTTATTGTTTATTTATGGTAAAAAATTGGTTTAAAAATAATAAGGGGTATAAGAATTATTTAAATAATAAAAAAGTCGGATTTTGTTTGTTTTTTTTAATCTGGAAAAATTTAGGATTAACTTTAAATATTAATTACGCCAAAAGTAATTAAGATATGGTATTTTTCTAAAATTTTAATTAAAGACAATGTTATTAGGTAATGTACAAAAAAAATTGGTGTAATTCTACTGAGCGATGTAAAAGTTATAGCTAAAATAAAAAAGAAAAACTTTAATGTCCTTGATTTTTGTTAACAGGGTAGTTATTACTTCATTAATAGCTTAATATGGTCGTTCTTTTAAAATCCAGCTCAAAAGGACATTTTTAGGATCGACTCCACCCTTTAAAAAATTAGCCACGACTCAGTTAATTCACCTCACCCTTCAATTCAGCCCTTAAACTCATGATCGTCGGTCGTTTGGTTTTTGGGTCGCGTTCCAACATTTTTAAGTTTCAATTACCAGGATTTCACTTGATTAAGGACTTTGATGCGTCCGCTAATTACCCTCATCAGATCAACCCTAAAAAACAACCCTTATGGCTCCGATAATTTTTTTTTAAAGATTTTTCGCTGTTAAATGTTGAAATTGAAATAAAATTTGACAAATTCGTCCTTTGAAGGATAATATAATGTAGATGACATATTGAAAAGTCGGAATCGTTTAAGGGGTGTTTTTGTGTTATATCCTGTTTGAAAGGCATTAATAAATTCGCAATAAAGTCGATTCGCAATAATGCGCCAGCTTCCGGCCGTCAAACACGCGTCAAACGTTTGTCGGGGGCGGGGGTGGGTGGTGATTGTCAGTAGCGGCGGCTGTGTAATAACGCACCCCTCGATATTTGACGCGCATCTGCTTGTTTGCACAATGTGGAGCATCGATTTTCATATTAAATTTAACATTTTACGTTTCAAATACGCGCGCGTGCGGCAAATTTTGGGGAAAATCAGGACAATGATATGAATTTGATTGTCGATTTTTGGTACAATCATAAAGGGATACTCAAATAATCTAAAAGTCAAGGATTGATGAGAAAAATATAAAAATTCTTGTTTTTATTTAAAAAAAACACAAATTTTTTATTTGACTTTTTTTTTTGAAAAAAATTTTGGATTTTAAAAATTAATTACGGCAAAACTAATAACGATAACTCATTAGCGTTTTTAATAAATAAAAGAACAACTCTTTCTGTATGTTGTTAATTTTTTTTGTAACATTATACCAAGTAGTTTAAGAATTATAGCCATTCTAAAAATATTTGTATTTTTTGGGTGTAAAAATTAACTGTTGAATTTAAAAATTAATTACGCAAAAACTAATTAAGATAAAAAATAATTCTTGTCACCAAATTAAACATATACTTTCTGTCTATTACCAATAAAAAAATTAGAATTTTTCATTGTAAATCTAAAAAGTTATGGGTAAAAATGTAAAATCCTGTTAAGTAAGCTTTCGATTGATGTCACATTGACATAATCCCGTCGATGGTCTTAGCCAGAAAAGCTGAGCAAAAAGAAAAATTCGATTATCCTGGAAGCGTGTGCATCTGCCGAGCGTGGGCGAGATGCGTCGTGCGCATTAATTGGATTTGAGAGCCAGCCGCGGTTCGTGGGGGCGGCGGCGGTTGTGGACTTTTTGCTTCGTCCAGCAGCCATCCTTTTATCTTTTAATTCGTGGCGCGGACATGTCCCGACCGGCCGGCGAGCGGATACTTGCTTAAATCCGTTCGTGGAGGCGGCAGCCGCCCCCTTAAAACTGTCTCCAGCGGCGTCGTCGTCGCGCAGCGGTTTATTGCATTAGAATCGCGGTCGGCCAAGAGGGGTCAGCGTCAACCGTTCGAGGGGCGGCTTAATAAAAACCCACCCCTCGCACCCTTTTCATATGTGTATTGTCCTCGAACTTAAAATTCACATCATGACGATTGCAATTTTTTTTTTCGACGTCACCGTGACTTTGCATAACGTTATTTGATTTATTTATTTGCCGCTCCCAGGACGAAATATTTTTTCGTCCTGGAAAATAAATCCATA
This sequence comes from Atheta pasadenae, assembly GCA_030264155.1. NCBI lineage: Eukaryota > Metazoa > Arthropoda > Insecta > Coleoptera > Staphylinidae > Atheta > Atheta pasadenae. The sequence goes on from JARJDS010045475.1 coordinate 17,023, forward strand.
AAAAAAAATTTCTTTACTTAATTATTAATTATTTCTGAAAACCTAATTTTTTAAAAAATTAATCCTTAAAATATGATCCTTAAAATTTAGTCCTTAAAAATTATCCTTTTTTTTTTAATAATTCAAACATATTGTATATATTTTATCCGTGGTCAGATTGTGTGGCATTTTTATTACACCCCTTAGGTTATGCTATGCAGGAGTCCGATTTGCAGGACGAAAAGACAAACAGGACGAAAACCGTTTTGTATATTTCTATACGCAAGGAAGGTGTATGGAATAAATTTTATTTCGCCAGGAAAAACGGGATTTTTTTAAAGTTATTGCACACGTGCGCACGTGCTATGGCGCTGGGAGGTCCTGCCCGCAGGACACAGTATCCTATCGCAGGTTTCAGCTACGTGAGACTAATTGTAATTAAGACTTTGCGCTTTCCATCCGCAAACCTGGAAAAATTATTCCAAAACGTTGAGAAAAACTTGTTATTATCCTGAAACATACGAAGGACACACAGGACAATAATAGATAATTAAATTTATGTTTAAGGGTAGTTTAACTTGGATTTTGTTACAATTTGTGTACATTTTAATTGTGAAATTAATGTTTTTCAACTTTTCAAAATTATCCTTATATACGAAGGTTTTGTTTTTACTCTATAACTTTTTTATCCTTTGATAGAAACTTGTAAAATTTTAAACTAAGATTAACAGATAAATTTTTTATAAATGAAAAATAAGCATATTATTGTAGTATAATTAGTTTTTGTGTAATTAATTTTTAAAAATTTAAATTTAGTTAATTATTACCAAAATTTTTATATTAATAATCATTTTGATAGTCAAAGTTTAACAAGTAATAACTTTAAAACAATTAAAGATAAACTAATTTTGTTTTCAGCCAATGGTCGGTAATTTAATATCCAATTTATAGAAATAATTTAATAAAATTTTACTAAGTGTTTCAAAAGTTATTTAAGAAAATATAAACCTAAAAAAATTTACTTTAAAACACATATCTTTACCTTTAAAAATTAATTACTCAAAAACTATTAAAGATAACTCCATAATAAAAACACTATACTATAGATAATTTATATGTTAATTACTAAAAAAATTAACAATAAATTTTATTAAGTATTTTAGGAAATATTTAATAAAATGTAAAACATTTCAAATTCAATTAAATGTTTTATTCCAGACAATTTCATTAAATTGACAATATGTCAAATATGTACTAACAATAATAAAAATTCCTTCCATTTTATTTGACAACACGACCCTTTTTTTATATTAAATTTGTTTTCTTACCCCGGCTCTTCCATTTCAAGCTTTTATTTCGAGCTTTCGACCCTTAAACATTCCGGAAATCTTACGTAGCTTTCAAAGCGTCCAAATCTTTCGAATCGCTTGAATACGTTAATACTAAACAACTGACCGTTGTACCGTTGTATATTTTATTTTATCCTCAGCCTAGACATCCTGATTCGTCCTTATATTTAAAAGAATTTCACCGTAAATGTCATTCGTCACTAATATTGCCATTTGTTGCATTCCAAACCAAAAATCTGACCCTAAACAATACCAAACTGAAGAAAACATATCTAAAGTACATAGTCCTGTTATCCTTTTCAAAGATTTATCCTTAATTTTTTTTTAAATTTCTTTAAAATAAAATTTTTTAATTTTTAAAATTTTTTTTAATCATTTTTTTTCATTAAGGATTATAAATAGTCCTTAAAATTAATTGTAATTATATTAACATCTTTAATTATTAAGTGTTGGTACTGGTGCTCATTAAATTTCCCAATGGAAAATGAGTTGCTCACTTTCTGTCTTCGTTTCCCTTTTTTCCAGAGAAAAAAAAACTTTGAAGGCGTACATCATTATAATTTGCGATATGTAATGAATATCTAATACGCCTACATGTGCACACACTTATATTGTATGGTATTCTGGGGTAGATACGGTAATTCTATAATTTGCGCTCGAGTTTTTCACGATTTTCCACGATTTCTCACACCGGAGATCTTTTACACTGCGCGCAACCCTTTTTCGTTAACGATTCGACATTCATTAGTGATTTCTGCATATGTATAGAATTCATTCATCTTTTATATTATCCACCTAAAGAATTCCAGTCATATTACTCATAAAAAAATTTCTTTTAATTATTATTTAATTATTTTAAATTAAAATCAAAAATTTTACTATGATACAAAAAGTTAAAATTGTTTCATTAGGTAGATAATTTATTTAGCTTTAAATTTATGTATGATAATAATAATTTTTTTAAGTTATTATTACTTTAATTAATTAATTAGTAAAAGTTGTTGTTTTTTTCTAAAAATTTGTTTTTGTTGGTTATTTTGCAGTTTATGCCTAAACTATTAAATGTATCTTTTTGAATTAAAAATTATCAGATTTCCAATTAAATTGCCTTTAATTTGATGTATAACAGTATTTGTTTATTAATCATTTACTATGATAAATCTTAAGGTAAAATTGGTATCATTTTTTTGAATTTTTATTTTTTTGTTTTTTAGTCTTAAAATCATCAATAAAAATAAAAATAATGATTTTAAAAAACTTTTAAATAAAGCAATAACATTTTAAAACTCTGGTGTACTTTATAAAACAGAGAATATAAACAAAAGTACGCCATAAGCCCCGAAATAGTCTCATCATCCCTGCGGAACGTTCACTGTAGCCGGAAATATTTTAAAATATTCCTCGACGTTTTCCTATACGTGACTCCATATACTTAAATAGAGGTATTGAATAATTCGCGAAAAAGCACACATTTGAATGCCGCCGCCTCCACGCTCTTATAGAAGATTCACAGTAGCTAAAGAAAATCATCCCTACAAGAAAATAGAAAATATTCAATGTACAGTACATCGCTACAATTTTCATATCGCACGGTGTGCTTCCCCGTTTGCGGTTTTCCGCATTTTCCATTTCGGATTCTATGGGAGCGGCTGAAGTTGAACGGGGGCAGCGAAATCGTTCTGTTTTATTCATGCACGCGAGCGCGGAGTAAGTAAGTATGCGATACCATTCGATGAATGCGATGTACACCACACGATGAGATGGAAACGGCGGAGAACTGCGGTGGATGAAGCGCGGGGGTGGCTGTACGGTATGAATGCGGCCGTGCACGACACACGATCGCACGATAAAAGCCGAAAAGGCTGCCGTGGCGAATAAGTCGGCGTTCGGCGTTCAACGGTTTTAAATGCAACTTTTAACATCTCGCGTGTGTCTTTCGACTTCAATAGCGGCGGCAAGCGGCGGTGGATGTACTGGCTGAGGTAAGGAAAAAATGTTATTTAGGTAAAACGACTGCAAGACCGTTGAATGCTGAACGCTGCAAACGATGCGAACGTGAACGAGTGAATAATTCATATTTCAATTGCTTCTAAATCTACATCGTACATCGCGCCATGCTCCACAAGGCGGCTGGAGTCAAGATGGGAGGCGGTTCGAACGAAATGACACGGATGTAGACTGAATAGATACTGTAGTGATGTATTTTTCAATGATTTGTTCACTTTAAAACACACTATTTTAAAAAGAAAATTTTACTAAAGTTTAATAATTAATTCACCTAATAATAAATAAACTATTTACATGTTTATATATACTATCTTAAAGATAATTTAAATAGCTTTATTAATATTTTTAGATAATTAATATAACTTAATTAGTTTAAAAGTTATTAATAAAATAGTAAAATAACAAAATTTTAATGTAAAAAATTAAGATAAAAGTTTAACAACAAATATCTTAGTTATAAATAATTATTTTTAAAATACTCAATAAATTACGTTATAGAAAATTTAATTAGCTTTAAAATGATATATAACAATATTATAAAAAAACATTTATTATAATAAAAATTGTAAATATAAAAAATATTGAACTTTAAAATTTACAAAATTTAGTAAAATATAATAAAAAGTTTTAACAAAGTTTAGCTACAGTTTAAATGTATTAAACATTTTTTATAAAAATATTGTTTTATATAAAAATATAGATAATTTATCTGGCTTTTAAATGGTTTTTAAATAAATAATTTATATTTTTTATTTTAAAAGTTAATAATAAAAGAGTACCTCAATAAAATTTTTCGTAAATTTTTATATGTTAAACTTTAACAACAAATATTTTGTTTATAAAAATTTATAATTACATAATTATAACTATCAATTAATAGATAATTTAATTAGCTTTAAAACAATGTATGACAACCTTTATTTATAATTATTTATCATTACGAAAAATTAAAAAAATATAAAAAAACGAAAAAACTTATAGTTTCTAAACATGAAAAAATCACTAAATAAATAATAATCTTTAAAAAATGTCTCAAAACTTTGTGTGTTTATTTCCTGTATTATCCACACACCCTTAGTTCTTTACTTAACTTTAGCCACTGTTTCACCCCATTCGCAACCCCTTTCTTGCTCAGGCGAGCAAAGTGCTGGACATTAAAAAAGTTATAGCCCGTTTTGTAGCAGTGGCGCAAAAAGCCACCCGTGTATCTGGCGACGGTAACACTCACACCCCCTTAAACCAAACCACCCAATATCAAACCCTGCGCCAGCAATTTCGCGTCGAACGCGTCTCGTCTTACGCGAAACCTCAAACTTTGAAATATGGGGAAAGATTCAACGGAAGTTAGAAGACGTAGAGGGTGGTTGCTAGTGTTAAGTACATTGTGTATAATCAACAAGAACCCCAATCAGGCGTGCACAAAGCGGGGATGTTTAACGACCCGACGGTTTATTATACAAAGCGTTGAATTTTAAATTTTTGCTTTTAGATTTTTCGACAAAACTGCTCCAAAACACCCTGTATTGAGCAAATAATCAATAAGTCAGAATTAATTAAGAAAGATGAAGACTTGGAAATGTTTATGACACCTTTTCTCATTGGGGTTTGTTAGGGGTTGGTTTGTAATTGGCAGTTTTTTCAAATTTTTGTTTGAAAAGTATTGATTTTTTTCGATTAAGATTGTGTTTAACCTCAAATCTTATTGTTGAGTGTACTTTTTTTGTTGGGGCATAGTTAGGGGTTGAGGGTAGTTATTAGAAAATCATCTTATTTATTAGCCATCAATGTCCAACGGCCATTGATGACACAATATCTTCTTCTTAGGAAACCCAAGATCCGAAATTGCGTCTCAGTCGTCCGTTTTCATATAAAACCCTCGTTTCCATGCTTTGGGGTTGAGGGGGGTGAACGATAAACAAGCGAAGAAGCGACCGCGCTTTGTGGTATTAACGCGAAAGGCACGAAAAGCGGCGAAGAATTCGAGAAAACCGGAAATTGGAATGAGGCTTGGTCATCGCTTGCGAGGACAATGGGGCGAGCTTTAGATGGGGGTGGCTATTAGTTGTCATCGGATTATTGAAAGTTATGACAGTTGGTGTCGTTCCCAAGAACTAGATTCGAAGGATTCGCATCAACCTTAGATAGAAAGCAGCGCAAAACGCATAAAAACTTTTGAAACAAAAAGAAATTTTTTTTTGTACAAACATTTAGTTTTTTGTTAATAACTTTTTAAATATTTATTACTAAATATAGGTATTAATACAAGTTTAAAGACAATTAAATTCTCTATTTATTAATGTTAAATCTATTTAAAAAATAATTTTATTAAAGAGTGATATTTGGTGTTAAAGTTTGATTTTAAATTTTAAAATCAAAAAAAAAATCGTTTACGTTTTTGTTTAAACTTTTATTAATAACTTTTAAAGTTTTAGTTAGATTTTTTTAGGAAAATTTTCAAATGATAGCTATTTAAATTTACTATTTTTTAGTGTTTATTGATTTAAATAAATAATTGTTATTAATACGTTTATTAATTATTAAACTTTATTAAAAAATTTTCCAATTTTTTTTTCGTAAATTTTTAAATTACAAACTTTAAACCTCTGTAAAAATTAAAATATCCAAGGTATAAATTACAAATTCCTGCTATATGTGCTTTGGAATGTATAGAAACTTTTCCCTAATTTTTTTTCCCAATGCGTTTGAAACTACCCCTCAATTTTTGATTTGGCGCGTTTGCGGTAATTCGGCTTGTTAAAATAGTTTCGCATCGATGCATTTGCTCCTGCAGCGCCGCCTGTTTTGATGGTAAAAAATCCTGCAATTGAATCCTTGCAAGGCAACAGGACTGTGCATATTTGCGGCCTATTGATAGCGTCACTTTTTCATCGTGGAGGGTCGACGGATGCGCGCTTTATCGACTTGAATTGATAGGATGAGGACGTGGATAAAGAGCGTCCTTGTTAAAATCGTGAGCCGCTCAAACAGGACACAAGGGGATGTTCGGCATTTTTATTTCAATTCGCATTCTATGAATTTACATGTTTTTGCCTTTCAATTGGTCGATTTTATCATATTTTAGGATTTTTTTTCACTCAAGCAAAAAATTTGATTGACCAGAATTTGACCAAGGGGTGGAATTGACCAGAAGCACAAGACTCAAAGCCACCATACAAAAAAAATTACAAAACAACCCTCTTTTTGTGTATATTTTATATTTTATGGTTATAAAATGTTGTCATTGATTTATTAAATTTTGTTTTTTTTTATTTTAAGTCGCAATGAGTCACTACCACACGTGCGTGAGTTAGAGGGCTTTGTGACGAAACAAAAAATCGGATGTGGATCTACCCTTTAATCTTAAGTATATAACTTAAGTATAGTTTTTTGTTTATCGGTTGACGAAAAAGGTCGGAACTAATTGAAGTCGCGCTCGAGTACTTCAAACGACTGCCAGCTAATTGAGACATTTCTTTATCCCTTCATCCCTTAGACTATTTTTATATGCGTCGTCAAAAGTAAGGACATAAATTTTATTAAGGCATTAAACGCTGCAACGAAATGATTAACGGAAACGGATCTAGGCTCATCACACAAAAGAAAAAAATTTACGTTAAAAATTTAGATCAACTTTAATAATTAATAACATAAAAACTAATTAACATATCAAAAAATTCTTCGAACCAATAAATAAATAATTTCTTTAAGTATATTGTGTAAATTTTTTATTTAATTATACAAAGAATTTTAATAGTTACGTTGATTTTTGTGAAAGTACTTTTTTAAATTTGATTATTAAGGTAATCATTTTTTAAAATAAATATTTAATTGTTAATAACTTTTAAATTTATTGAGATAAAATTATGCGGTTTATGTCAGAATATCAAAAATTTATTTGGGTATATTGTGTAAAAATTTGGTTGAGTTATATAGGGTGTTTATACAAAAATTTTAAAAAACTGTTTGAAGAAAACTTTGATGGTAAAATTCGATAAAATTTTTAACAAAGTTTAATTATTAATAACTTTTTATTGAATTAAGATAATTATATCTATGTTTTACGAAGTTGTTAATAATTTAATTGAGTATATTGGGTAAAAATTTGGTGGAGTTATATAGGGTGTTTATGCAAAAATTTTAAAAAATTGTTTGAGGAAAACTTTACTGGTAAAATTTGAACAAAATTTTAACAAAGTTTAATTATTATTAACTTCTAATTGAAAAAAGATAATTATATCTATGTTTCACGAAGTTGTTAACAATTTAATTGAGTATATTAGGTAAAAATTTGGTTATGTTATACAGGGTGTTTATGCAAAAATTTTAAAAAATGTTTGAAGGGAACTTTGTGGGTAAAATTCAATAAAAATTTTAACAAAGTTTAATTATTAATAACTGTTTATTTAATTACGATAATTTTATCTGTGTTTCACAAAGTTGTTAACAATTTAATTAAGTATATTGTGTGAAAATTTGGTTAAGTTATAAAGGGTGTTTATTTAAAAAATTTAAAAAAATTGTTTGAAGAGAACTTTGTTGGTAAAATTCAATAAAAATTTTAACAAAGTTTAATTAATAATAACTTTTTATTTAATTAAGATAAATTCACTTACGTTTTACGAAGTTGTTAACAATTTAATTGAATATATTGTGTAAAAATTTGTTTAAGTTATACAGGGTGTTTATGCAAAAATTTTAAAAAATTGTTTGAAGAGAACTTTGTTGGTAAAATTCAATAAAATTTTTAACAAAGTTTAATTATTAATAACTTTTTAAATAATTAAAGTAAATTCACTTACGTTTCACGAAATAGTTAACAATTTAATTGAGTATGTTGTGTAAAAATTTGGTTATGTTATATAGGGTGTTTAAGCAAAAATTTCAAAAAATAGTTTGAAAAGAACTTTGTTGGTAAAATTCAATAAAATTTTTAACAAAGTTTAATTATTAATAACTTTTTATTTAATTAAGATAACTTTATGTTTATTTCATGAATTAGTAAACAATATATTTGAGTATGTTGTGTAAAAATTTCATGTTAAAATATAAATAATTTCAATGTGAAATCCTCAACAAATGAAAATAAATGATTTCGAGTCTTTCCATCCACATCGTTAAATCTTTGAATTCCAATGTTTGAAGTTGATTCAATTGAAGAAAACGGATAATTACGCACAAAGAAAGCGTCAGGATGTCGCTGGTACACACAAAACAAAACGACGTAGGAAAATCTAAGGACGAATGGCATCCCCTAAGAAGGAACACAAGGTACACATGTATGAATTAGACGATAAATTAGATGTTTGGAAGGCGGCGAACAATGCGCCCGGATGTCTCCTTGCTCCTCGCGCCCGACTCCTGCTGCCAGGCTCGTCTGCGACGTGTCTCCTTGGCTGTGCGCGCGATAATTCCACTCCACCCTCTCGCTTCGATTGTTGTCGCGAATGCGCGCTTCCCAATCGCGCAAACAAACAGCGCGGTACAAGTGTACACTGTTCGGTGTATAAATTCACAGAAATCAAGCGCACGCAGTCCTCCCCGTTCTCCGATACCCACCCACGCCGTCTTGCTGCCTGTCTCGTCTTTCCTGCCAAACAAGAAACGAATTGAATGCAGAACGAAATCCCGGATGCGGGGAGGACGTGCGACAAATTTACGTATATCGCAATTACGCGGGGGTGGCGCGCGCTGATAGCGATCGAGCGAGTATTGCTTTGACTCCACTGATAGCTACCAGCTCAAGATGTTTTGGATGGAAAGGAGGATGTAAGGACAATGCGAGATGTGTGTTTAAGATATTCCTCGTGCAGTGCGTTTGATTTCTATGTGATCGCGAGCGCATTGTTCGAGAACGCCACGACCTTCGTCATCGCGATATTAATTAATTAATTGTTGGCGCAAGCGATGCTGGATTTATTGATAGTGATAATTAAGTTTATGTCAACTTATTACGATGACAATATGTTGACGTACACTTCATTTAACATCACATTTCAACGTACAACCACACAATTATTGCAACACTTTAGTTTTTAGTAAATAACTTTTTAAACACTCGGTAGAATTTAACCAAAAATTTATTTGGAATACACAATAATTTTATCTACATAATAATCAAAAAAATACTTTAATATCTTAATTAATTTTAAAGTTATTAATTTTTAAAGTTTGAGAAAAAATTTAAAAATTTATTGCATTTTTGAAATGATTTACTAAAAATTAAATATATTTTAAAACACTTAGTATAATATATTAAAATTTACAGGAACTATACTTTAATAAATTGTTTATTTTTTGGTGAAACGGATTTTAATTTATTATTATTACTTTAAAAGTTATTTGTTCCTAAACTTTGATAATAATTTTTACCAGATTAATGTTTTTGATTTTAAACATTTTTTATAAAAACCAATATAACTTTTAAAACTCTAGATAGATTTTATTAAAAATTTTATGTAAATTACGTAAATTAATAATATATATTTTGGTGAAAAGAATACATTTTTATCTTTATTAGTTTAAAAGTTATTAATAGTCAAATTTGCTGTTTATTTTTTCTTAAATTAATCAAAATTTAAAAATTACTATTACAAAACTCTTAATAACTTTTGTAACACTTTGTGTAAATTCACAAAATTATTTATTGGTAAACCACAATAAATTGTTTTTATTTTCGTGAAAACAAATTTAATTTATCTTTATTAGTTTAGTAGTTATTAATTATTAAAGTTGACTAATTTATTTGATCTTTTTTTGTAATATATTTTTGTTTTTTTATATATATGATCAACCCTAACCAGTAAATGTATTCTCTTTTATTCATACATCTTCTGTTAGTCCGTTATAGTCCTTCCAGGTCCAGAATTTCATTGGTCCTGTCGGCTCGTTTATCTTGTTAAAAACATTTTTGTTTTCTACCATCGTCCTGTATTTGTTTTATTAGCACTCAGCTTACCTTGGAAAAAAATTAAAGGAATTGGGGTGGGTTTTCTGCTCATACTCACCCCTTGCATACGTGCTGGTGCGCTTTGAACCCTTTCTCAGCGGTCCGGTTACGGATGTTGCCCCGAGGACCTTCTATTTTTATCGTTTGCCGTCGAAGCAAACCCTCCACCCCCAACCCCTCAAAAAATAAGGGTGGGAAAAATGTCGGGGGGTTGTGCAGTGGCACAAACGCGTAATAACAACCAGAAATATGTATCACGTATGAAATTTTTTGCATCTCGGTATTTTTTGTTTTGGTCCTTGTTACAAGGATAATGCGAAACAAAGCAAGATGAAGTTGGCGCCCAAGGGTCAACCACATACGGAAAACTGTGTTCTTTTTACCCTTTTACAGTTCGTCATCTTTTTCCCACTTTTAGTTTGTCTCACTTGCGCAACTCTTGCAGGAAAAAAGGATATGAATTTTATTTGAAGTAAAAATGTGGCTGGCGGCTTTCCGAAAATGTTTTTAATCTCGTTCTGTTAAGTAACGAGCATATAGAATGCGAAAAACGCCGGTGGAAAAATGTTCAAGGATTATTTTAAGTTGGTTGGTTATTATTTAATTTCTGTTGGTGTTTTTTTTTGCCGAACGCCCTGTATGAGGGTTGTGTGTAAGGGGAAGAAAATGCATTAAGTGTGTGTACGTTTCCGGTACATGTTTGGCTATTAGCGATGCATAAAGATTAACTGAATGTGTTTTGGAGGAGCAGGACGAGAATCCTTTGGATTTTCTCGCGTGTGTTTTACGACCGAAAGGGGTTAACAAATAAAAATTATTTTATGCATTACGTTGTGTTGGGATATTTGTTATTGTATGTTTATTTTACGTTATATATATATGGAAATTTTATTATTATAAAATGTTTTTCTTGGAAAAACAAATTTTCCAAATTGATCTTTAAAATTTTAAAAATGTCTTGATGGGAGTTTAAAAATTCATAACTCAGAAACTAATTGAGATAAAATTGTTATCTTTGCACTAGATTATAGACAATATATTTGAGTTTATTAATTAAAAAAATCATAAAGATAGACCTGGTGTTTTAGAAAATATAATTAATTTTGTAAAAGTTGTTTTTAATGTTTTAAAATTTAATAAATTCTTCTGGATTTTTAAAAATTAATAACAAAAAAACTAATTAAGATAATAATGTGTAGTTTTTATTAAAATATAGCAAAGTTATTAGAGTTTTTTACATGAAAAAATTAAAAAATTCTACTGGGTGTTTTAGAAATTATTATTAAATTTGTAAAAGTTGTTTTTAAATTTTTTGAATTTATAAAATGTGATTTTACTTTCAAAGATTAATATCTTAAAAACTAATTTAGATTTAAATCTGTTGTTTTTACCAAAATATTAAAAATTTTTATGAGTTTTTCGTATAAAAAAATCAGAAATTTATACTGGGTGTTTCAAAAAATATGATTAATTTTGTAAAAGTTGTTTCAAAAATTTTAAAATTTATTAAATTTATCTGAATTTTTAAAAATTAATAACAAATAAACTAATTAAGATAAAAATGTGTAGTTTTTACTAAAATATAGAAAATTAATTATAGTTTATTAAATAAAAAATTTATAACATTCTACTGAGTGTTTTATAAATTATTATAAAATTTATAAAATTTATTTTTGAATCTTTTGAACTTAGAAAATTTGATTCTAATTTTAAAAATTAATATCTTAAAAACTAATTAAGATATAAATGTGTAGTTTTTACCAAAATATTGAAAATGTATATGAGTTTATTCAGTAAAAAAATCAGTGATTTATACTGTATGTTACCAAGAATTATTACAAATTTTTTAAAAGTTGTTTTCAATACCTTAAAAGTACTAAAATTAATTTTTAAGTTTAAAAATTAATAACAAAAAAACTAATTAACAAAATTATCTTTTTCTTTTACTAGTAAGTAAATAATTAATAGACGTATTGTATATAAAATTTTTATATTGATATACTAAGCGTTTCAGAAATTATTCACTATTTTGTAAAATAATTCGAAAATTTTGATTTAAAATTTACATTAAACTTTAAAAATTAATAACAAAAAAACTAATAAGGCTAGTTAATTGTTCTTTATTAAATTTTGTAACTAATTACATTGTTTATTTAACATAAAATTTATATCAAAATATACAAAGTGTTTTAGGAATAAATCAATAAATAAAATATAATTTCTTTTTACTGTTTTCCTCCGATTTTATTAGCAATTCGGTGATTTTGTCATTTTCCACACTTTTGCTTTTAATGCGGTTATAATTCCTTGTCAAGCAAAGCCATAAAAGCATCGATCGTAAAAACACCCCCTTTTAGTCCAAGTCTTTATGGTCCAAGTCGACCAAGTTTCCATTATCATTAGAAGCAAATTATATCTCGCACAATATTGCCAATAATATTGGCACCAATATTAGAACAGCTAAAAGCAACCCCTGCAAATAAGGGTAGCACTATCCTCAGTCGCAAAAACTAGAAATTATGTTTTTCTTCGTCTCAACTCCGTCTCAACTCCACACGATTTCCAAACTCAGAGCGTTGTGGTCTTTGGTCCTTAGGACTCCTCAAAATTGGGGGAGAAAATATCCTTGCAAGTTCACAAGGCGAAAAACATTCAGAGCGTATTATCTTTTATGAATTATGATTGGGAAATTATCGTCATTTGATCTTTTTTCCTTGAATTTCCACAACGTTCCCGAATTTCGTCCTGCCAAACTGATTATCCTTGATTAACTTTGATGAAGTATCCTTGTGCAACTAATGATCATAAAATCATAAATATTGATAATCGCATTTCATCACAAGCAGAACGTAAATATTTCCACATTTCTTTGAGGGATGAACGCAACCCGCATTGATAACAAGATTGATGGCTTCGAGTCATAAACATAAAAAATGTAAAAAGTTAAATTGCGACCGCGTACTAATTGCAATTATTATCTTCGAGCGCACCAACGATAACGTACCTCTTCTCATCCACCCTCCAAAAAAAAATAACTCACCCCCGTAAGACCCCACAGGTTTTAATCACATTTTTATAAATCGCGCACCCTTTCTGCGTGCTTTATTTCTACATCTGCATTTTTCTTCTTTCCCAACCTGCGTACGCGCTTGTTTTATAAAATATATATAATATTCAGAGGGTGGTTCTTTTTTTATGGAAGGGTTGGATACACATGTATCTAATACTAATACTGACATGTGGAAACATAAAAACAGGTAACAGACAGAGAAACACGCATTGAGGGGTGGGTTGGAGTTTAAGGGATGGGAGCGTTTTGAAGGGCAGAATTTTATATTTGGCGCACATTAAATTCTTTTAATTACTTTTGGACGATTCCTTTTTTTTTTGTTGTTTAGGTACGCGACGTTGTTTGAATTTAAAAACGGAATACACGCACATTTTTGTAATTAGCCATTAGGTTAAGTCATGCGTGACTTAAAAAATTAAAATTAAATTTTTTTGATAGATAATTAAATTGTTTATTTAATAGTGAAAAGTTTAATAATTTATCTGATATAGTTTATAAGTTATTTGTTGTTAAAGTTGAAGTATAAGTTTTAAAAAAAGTTATACTAATTTGAAATATTTAACAAATTATTAAATAACTTTTTAATTAATGCGTGGAAAAATTTCATTTTTTGATGTGTATTACAAAATTAAATTGTTTATTATATAGTACAAAGTTTAATATTTTATTTTTTATAGTTTAAAAGTTATTTGTTGTTAAAGTTGATGTATAAGTTTTAAAAACAGTTATATTAATTTGAAATATTTAACAAATTAATAAATAACTTTTTATTCATTATGTTGACAATTTTAATTTTTTGATGTATAATGCAAAATTAAATTGTTTATAAGCTGGTGAAAAGATAATAATTTTATCTTTAATAGTTTAAAAGTTATTAACAATCGAAGTTATAAAAAGTTAAGTTTGAAAAAGAAAGTTATTCATAATTTGAAATAAATAACAAATTATTAAATAACTTTTTATTCGTGTTGTAGAACATTGTGAATTTTTTACGCGTAATACAAAATTAAATTGTTTATAAGTAAGTGAAAAGAACTAATTTTTATCTGTAATATTTTAAAAGTTATTAACAATCAAAGTTACTATAAATTATTAAGCAATTTAAGAACATGTTTAAAGACATTCTTTACAAAGCTTTTAATAACTTTTGTAACACTTTGTATAACAATACAAACAAATTATGTTACAAAGTCAAATAATTTGTTTATATCCTATTGTAAACAAAATTATTTTATCTTAATTAATTTATTTGTTATTAATTTTTAAACTTTAAGTAATTTTTTAGTATTTAAAACTCAAAAAATCACATTTTTGTTTTTCTTTAAACTTTGACGCGTTATATTTTAAAAACTAAATGAGATAATTAACTTTTGTTTTTGCTACATTTTAGAAAAACTAATGAAGAGTAATTGTTGTTAGTTTTAATTTTTTATACTGGGTGTTATAAAAGTTATCAATAAAAACGTAAATAATTGCATTTTTCCAATATTTCAAAACTGTTTTCATTTATATTAACTTTTCATCCCCTAACACAAAATATATCATAAGTATGTCATTAAAAAGTACTTGTATTGAGTACAGTATACATTTCCTAACGATATGAGCAATGTCAGGTACTCAAAACTGTTCCTTTTCAATAAAAACTTCAAGTATTGTACACAAGTATTTCCGAAGTGCACGAAACGAAAATTTGAATCTAAAATCTTTAGAATTCGTGATGATTTTGTGCATTGAAATTCTTTTATATCCTTTGTACTAGAATTGATTTTTGATGTAGACTTGTCTTGTCGTACATGTCGCGAAGGCGAAGAGGGTGATTATTAATTAATGACGATTGCGCGGCAGCGAAAGTTGTATCGAACATTAATCACCGGTTGCGGTGTTCGAGGTCCAAAAGGGGCAAATTTATCGATGCACATAGACTTCTTCTCTGCTCTCCTCCACATCTCCCCCATCTCTTCACATCTCGCCTCGTGGACAAAAGCTTGTACAGCTTGAGTATTAGCCGGTCGGAGAACCAAGGAAGACAACCAAGAACCAACTACGACGACACAAGACAAATGAGCGTCGCGGTATTAATTGATGATCGCTTTGTCATATCTCGAGTGGTGGATCTCTTCGAAACACTTCGAAGTGCTGTCTGAAGGAACCATCGACAACACACAACAAAGAGAAATCGGGGAGTTACAAACATAAAGACAAATTATATTATATATTAATAATTTTTAATTTGGAATGGAGACAACCATTTTTTGGAACACTCTGTATTTATTTATTTAGTCACTGATGAAAAGATGAAACATTTATTTGTGTTCCAAACGCGGGTGGTCCACGCCACTCCCTTCAAATGACATTTTATCGATTGAGGTTCAATTATTATTTTAAATCGCGCCCAGTTTTATTGTTGAATGATTGCTCGCATTTTTATCTGCTTACAATGCGTCTAATTTAAATATTATTTTAATGCGGAGTCGATAAATCAATGAGTCATTGTATAAATAAATAAATATTTACAGTATTTAAATAAAGTCAGTATATAAATTTGTAAATTTTGTTTAAATGTCAATTACTTGGGTATCACTTTGTATAATGATTTGATAATTTTGGCACATACTAAAAATTACATTGACTAACAAGTTTTGAAAAGAAATGTTAATTATTTTAATTAGTTTATGAGTAATTAAGTGTTAAAGTTATATATAAAAATATTTTGGTTTAAATGATAAGAATTTGTTATGTTTTACATAAATGTCTGTATTTTTTGTATTACTCGGTATATTTACTTAAAATTTTGTTTGTGGTTAAGTTATTAATTGTTTTAAATAGTTTTGTCGAGATAATTAAATTATCTTAAACAATTTTCAAGATATTAAGGTTTAAAGTATAGAAACTATTTTTTTAATTTTATACTGTTAAATTTGTTACGCTTTACAAAACTATTAATAACTTTTGTATCACTTAGTATAATCAGTTTAAATTTTTAATCTTGACTAATGATTAACTGTTTTACTTATTTTTGTAAAGATAAATGATTTACCTTTCTTTGTTTAAAAGATATTAACTATTGAAATACATAAATATTTTTTCTACTTTTTTTACTACTAACTATGTAACACTTTACAAAATAGTGAATAACTTTAGTATCACTTAGTATATTTACCTAAAATTTTGTGTCATAACTAATAATTAACTGTTTCACATATTTTTGTAAAGATAATTAAATTACCTTTATTTGTTTAAAAGATATCAATTATTAAAATACATAAATATTTTTTCTACCATTTTTACAACTAACTTTGTAACATTTTACAAAATAGTCAATAACTTTAGTATCTCTTAGTATATTTACTTAAAATTTTGTATCATAACTAACAATTAACTGTTTTAACTAGTTTTGTAAAAATAATTAATTTACCTTTATTAGTTTAAAAGATATCAACTATTAAATTTCATAAATATTTTTTCTCCTCTTTTTACTATTATCTATGTTACACTTTACAAAATAATCAATAACTTTAGTATCACTAAGTATATTTACTTAAAAATTTGTGTCCTAACTAATAATTAACTGTTTTAACTAGTTTTGTAAAGATAAGTAAATTTCCTTTATTAGTTTAAAAGATATAAACTATTAAAATACATAAATATTTTTTCTACCTTTTTTACAACTAACTTTGTAACACTTTACAAAATAGTCAATAACTTTAGTATCACTTAGTATATTTACTTAAAATTTTGTGTAATAACTAACAATTAACTGTCTCAACTAGTTTTGTAAAGATAATTAAATTACCTTTAATAGTTTAAAAGATATCAACTATTAAAATACATAAATATTTTTTCTCTATTTTATACTACTAATTTGGTAACACTTTACAAAATACTCAATAACTTCTGTATCACTCAGTATAATTAATTAAAAGTTTGTAACACTACACAAAATTACCTTCTTTATAAAGATCTTTGAACAAAAATAACTTAATTTATTTATTTAAAAAGTTATCACCTGTCAAAGTCATATAATTTTTCACCAAAACCAAAAAAATATTTACACTCTGTTTGTCTTGTTTTCAGACATAGTTAATCCGATATATCAAATCAAAGATCTTTCACCATTTCACCACTTCAGCTCTCACAGTTTTTCCTCCTTTATTTCTCTTCTAAAACATTTTTTCGTCTCTATTCGAAGCTCGAAGTCTTTGGTCTTCAATAAATGCGTTTCTAGCGATTTACGGACTAATACTTTCGGGGCGACAAACCACACTCAAACGCACTTCCCTTGAAGAAAAAAAAATCCAGTCCTTGAAGAAAATAAAAGCAGGAACTCAATAAGTAGTTTCTTGGCCATCTACTGGCGTAATACACCACGATTTAATCTCTTTCACTTCGCTTCCATCCTTCTTGCGTTCGCACCCTTAACGTTTGATGTCCTCGTAGTTTTTGTTTCGTTATTTCCTCCTTTGTCACTGTTTCGATTCCTGCTCCCGTTTGTCGCGCTTCCAGAATAAGAATCAAACTCGACCAAAGTATAAGAAAAAAACCCAGTCATATATCAACGGCTTTTGTACTTTTGTAGTCGTGGAATCATCTTTGAAGCAAACGAATATCTGTTTATTCCTGCTATTCCTGCTATTCTTTATACTCCCCTCTATTCCTGCTTTTTTAGTGAAGCATTGATGTGTCCGAAAACCTTATGTTTTAAGGAATCCTTAAGAAAACTTAGTTTAGTGATTGGTTTAACATAAATTTTCTATCAGTGACCAGAAAAGACGAAAAACTCGCAAAGTTTTAATGGTTAAACTTTTTGAGGTTATACCTCACACCTAACCTCACTTACTGATGACACTTTTAAGCTTGTTTTATTTATTTTTTATTTATTTATTTATTTTTTTTTGTTTTCTTTTAAGTTCATTGATTCCAAATCGTTGAATTAAATTTAAAAAAAAAATGCTAATGAATTCAGAATTTAAAATCCTATTCATCCTTAGGGTCCATTCATATTATTTTTTATTTCATTCAGTTCATTCATGACTGAATGCAAGTGATGATTGTCGATCATCAGCATTCAATGGTTCTGTATTTTTTTCTTTTTCATATCCACACGTTTGCTTTTAATCTCTGCTGGCGTGGGCGGTTATTGTGTTTTGTGTTCCAGCCAACACAGACCGGACGTCGATTGTTATACTTTTTAATGTGGTTTTTATTTATTTTTGGTTTCGTGTGACGATTCACGCCTTTTCAATTGGGATTTTAAGGTGAGACTGGAATAAATCAATAAATAAATTTTTAGGTTGACTTCACCTTAGTTTAAGTGTCAATATCATAAAAACTACTTATAATATTTAAATTTTCAAAACGAATACTAATAACGTAAGTTATTAAAAGTATTTGTTACAAATTTTGGAGTTTTATATTGAGTGGTTTAAAAGTTATGATAGTTTTAGTTAAGTGTTGCAAATTGTGTTAGGAAAATATTAAAAATTAACTTTGTCAGTTAATAACTTTTAATTCAATTAAGATATTTTATTTTTGTTTTTAGTAAGAACCAGATAAACTAATTAGTAATAAATGTTCAAAATTTTAAGTAATTATGTTTGGTTTTAGAAAAGTTATGAACCATTTTGTACATAATTACAAATTGATAAAATTGTTTTAATTGAAAAGTTTTAACTTTGACAGTTAATATTTTTATAACTAACAATGATATTTAATTTTTGTTAATAAAAATTACTAGAAGAACTAATTAGTAGTTAATATACAAAATTTCAAGTAATTATGTTTACTTTTACAAAAGTTATGAATCATTTTGTAATTAATTACAAACAAACAACTCTGTTCCAAACAACATTTATCAACTTTGAGAACTAATATCTTTATAACTAATAATGATATTAATTCTTTGTTTATAAAAATTACTAGAAGAACTAATTAGTTGCGACAGTACAAAATTTTAAGTAATTTGGTTTACATATACAAAAGTTATGAATAATTTTGTTTTGAATTACAAATAGACAAAATTGTTCCTAATAACATTTATCAATTTTGATAGCCAATATCTTTATAACTAATAGTGATATTAATTTTTCGTTATTAAAAATTAGTAGTAGAAGTAATTAATAGTAAATGTACAAAATTTCAGGATATTAGGTTTATATATACAAAAGTTATGAACAATTTTGTAATTATTTCCATATCGATAAAGTTATTTAAAAAAACATGCATCAATTTTAACAGCTAATATCTTTATAAATAATAATAACATTTGACTTTTGTTAATAAAACTTACTAGAAGGACTAATTAGTAATAAGTGTACAAATTTTCAAGTGATTTTGTTCTGTTGTACGAAAATTATGAACAAATTTGTAATTAATTCCAAGTCGATAAAATTATTACAAAAATTATGTATCAACTTAAACTGCTTATATCTTTTCAACTAATTAATATATTCACTATCGGTTTTAAAAAATGACTAACCACATTAATTATTATTATGTGCCCAAAATTTTAAACAATTATCTTAAGTATTTTAGAAGTTATATGCGATTTTGTAACTCATTCCAAATTTACAAAATTATTTAAAAAATTTGTATGATTTATCAACTTTAACAACAAATATCTTTAAAACCAATAAAGATTTTTTAATGATTTTTAAAAATATAAATAAACCATCTAATTGTTAATAACTAACCAAAATTTCAACAACTTTAACCGAATAATAAAAAAGTTATAGCGCCTTTTCCAAAAATAAAATTTTTAAATAATTAATGTTTGATTGTCATTTATTTCCTTATTCCTGCTGACATACCAAATGACATATGATGCCGAAATCCTGCGACAAGAAAATCCTTTATTCGGCTTACGTTCCGAAAATAATATGTGTCGTTTGATATACATTCTGGGTTTGTGTTACTTGGCGTTATTTCCTGCCACCCTCGATTCCTGCCGCCTGCGACGAAACAATCGCTCAAAGTCCACACCGGCGCTGATCGGTCAAGATGATAAATGGCCGGTAATTAAATGAGCGACCGATCATCGTGACTAAAACTAAAATTTCTTCCTCCATCAGCAGGATAGCAAAGCAGGAATCACAAGAAAAACAAGAAAGACATATTGTGCATTCAATATCAAGTCACGATGATCAATTGATACGTCTATTTTTATTTTTAACAACATACAGTAGCACTTAGTTAACATAACCTCACCAAAGTTAGGTTAAGTGAGGTTAGGTTACTGCAACGTAACATAACCTAAAACTTAAATAGTAGTTGCGCGCATAGGTGGCATGTTATGATAAGAAATCTGATAATTCTGTCACAATTTATCTTTCACTCTGAATATTGTATATGGCCGACAAATATATTTGTGTTGGGGGTGTGCATGCGCCGCCAACCTGCTGCAATTCTTATCGTTTATCAGCAATGGCTGCTCGCCAAGCATACATCACGCATGTTAATGAACGTGCCGCATTGTGCGCGCGTTGATTGGAATCTAATTGCCATAACTGACTAATATACGCCGCTAGATGGCGCTTTGACGACGTGATATCAGGTTATCTTAAATTTGGTTATGTTACGACACGCCAAGCGTATGATATGCAACTTCAGACCCTTGCTAAACACCACAAGACATAACTTTAACCCTTAAATGTTTAAAAATTAAAAAAAAAAAACCACCCTTAAAATTAAGGGTTGATTCTTGGTTAATACCTGATAAATACAATATCTAATAATAATGAAACATAGTCTTAGTCTAAGCCGAAACCACCCTTGTTAGTTACAACCCTTGTGTGTGGGGGTGGTAATTTCGATATTAAACCGCCGCCAAAACTTCCGCACCCCAATCTAGTACCTGTGCGCGTACAATAATTGACTTAAAATAGTTTCGCGACTCGTCATAAATTATCTATAATTTACCCGCCGTTAACTCATCACTTGTGCATACAGGGTGTTTCCAGAATATGATTCGAACATGGAATGTAAATTGGGGTGAATCATTAATCATAATTAACTCTAGGAAAATTAGAAGTTTATGTTGGAACGTGTGTGAAACATCCAATAGACGAGTAAATGTCATAATTATTGTTTCAGTCACGATAGGACGATTATCCTGATTCAGGATTCACGATTCTGTTTCAGGTTTCAGTTAATGATCATGGATCATGGATTAATCGTGTGATTAATCGGTGTTTTGTTTTTGTGTAGTTGTGTGTATCCATGGGGGTGAGTTCATTTTCAAACTATTGTTTGAATTTTGTCGGGATTTCAACGCGTCGAGGGTAAGATTTGATTTTCGGTTGTTAACACTAAAGTTTTGTTTGAATGGAAATCGGGGAGGTAGATGTGTGATGTGAGCAATTTTCCACCTGGGTTGGTTTAGTATTTAATTTAGTAAGATTTGAAAATTTAATTTTCGTTTACAAAGGGGTGGTTTTAGTGTTTTTTTAACAATTTTTAAATTTTTTTTATAGAAATTAGTACAAGTTTATAATGTATTTTTTTAGTTTTTTGTCATTTTCTCGATTACTTTGTAAAGTATTTAATTAAAATTTTTATGCCAAATACTTAAGTAATTTCCTAATTAAATTTTGTTTACGAAAATTATTTATCTTTTTTTATTATTTTTATACAGGGTCTTAAAGTTGACCATAGTTTTTTTTATAGTTGTTTTTGAAAAGCTTTTGCTTTATTAATTTTTGGTTAATTTATTAACCGTTAGTAATTAAAATTGGAAATTTTTGTATAGTGTACTTTATTAAATTCCTTATATAGTGACGTTGGATACAATTAATTACCTTTATTTAAATAAACTTTACAGGGTCCTAAATTTGTTAAAGTATTGTATCTCAAGCATTTTCAAAACATTTGTTTCTTATTTTTCTTTAAATAACTTTTTAGTTCTTTGGAATTCATATTTAAAATTTTTACACCTATTAGTCATTAAAATTCTTGATTACTTGCTGTTTAGTATATAAAATTATCTTTATTAACCCAAATTCTACAGGGTCTTAAAGTTGATAAAGTATTAAAACTCAAACATTTTTAAAACATTTGTTTCTTATTTTTTTTTAAATAA